>RJWJ010007168.1:0-58922 GCA_004363605.1 Indri indri | reverse complement strand
AAAAGAAAAGAAAAGAAAAGAAAAAAAACTCTTTAGGTAGTGGAGATTTTTAGATCTTTTAAGTGCTTTGAAAAAGGAAAGTTTAAGTTACACCAGGAGCTAGGAGACAACTGTCAGATGCAGTCAGGAAAGGCTTTGTGGATAAGAATGTGTACCAGCTAGAGTGCCAGATTTAGGGAAAAAAATATTTCAAGCAGAGGCAATAGTGTTAGCAAACATCCAATATTATATATTTGAGTAAATTAGTGAACAAAGTTGGGAGTAGTAATTGTCTGTTTTAGTAAAAGCAGTTATTGTAGGCGCAATTGAATGATGTAGACATACTTTAAAAAACTAAATATGTTTAAAGTAGGCATTCTGCTCACTACTTTTATATATGCTAATGAATTGGAAGTAATCTGAGAGAGAGGTAATATTTTGTCTATTTCACAGATGAAGACATGAATAATATAGAGGTTCTAATTTTTCATTCTCTTATTGATTAAAACATTTTTACTGAGAACCTACACTGTGTCAAAGTGCACTGATCTGAATGCTGGAGAATCCAAAAGAAACTCAGCCGATAGTCCCTCTGTTTATGGCAGAGTCCCTGCCCAAGGCAAGGGAGCTTCTGGAGTGGGACCTGGGAATCTTCATTTCTAACCAGTTTCCAGGTTATGCATTTCCGCTGGCCTAATGATCACGTTAGGCCAACAAGGAACTCCTCTGTGAGTGGAGCCTAATGAATAACCGGTGTGGAGAGGTAGACTCAGTGAGGGGGAGAGGGAGCTCCCCTGAGGGTTTTATGGGTCTTCTTGATAATTTGGAACTTTTATCTTCCAGAACAGTCATTAAAAGCTGTTAAGGGAGGTTTAGGTAGTGGAGATGGGATAAGAGTCCTGTTTTTGAAAGGATTCCTTCTGTCGTGACATGGAGAGTGGACTGGTGAGAGGCAAGGTGAGATTCTGGAGAAGGACTAAGAGGCTAAGCAGTAGCTGAGAAGTGACGGTGTCTTGGACTAGGATGACAGCAATAGAGATGGAGAAGGGTGGACAGGTGTGACTTAGCCTGGCTCTTACAGCTAGCAAATCGTATGTATGCTGTTTGCATTCAGAATGTTCTGACTGTGTAGTCAGTGCTCTGTTCCACTGCTACTGAAGTACGGTTCAGGAACAGCAACAGCACCAACACTGCCTGAGAACTTACTAGAGACGCAGGATCTCAGGCTCCACCCAAGAAACTGAATCAGAATCTGCACTTTAGCAAGATTCCCAGGTGATTAATGCTCATATTAAAGTATGTAAAGCCTTATTCCACCTTAAAACAGCTACATCGCATCTTACGAATTTAAATAATGTATGATTTTGAATGGTAAAATTTATGGAGGATGTCCAATTTCTCTCCCAAGACAGTCTAAAATTCTTTATTAAGACACAACATTGATAAAAATGGTGTTGAAGGAATACAAAGATAAAAATTCATTAATAATCATATAGATTAAAATAAAATTAAAGAGATTTTAGTTAATGACATAATTTCTGTTATATTAAAAGTTTCTAGGTTTATTTAATTTTTTATTCATGACTGAGATACACTTAGAAGGGAGGAAAATGAATTATTCAACTATTTCACTCTCAAAACTTCTTTTTGAAATTGGCAAGGATAATAATAATAAAGAATAATAATGTCTAAGAGAGGAAAATCGGGGGATGCCAGGTAATCTTTATACCTTTAACTACTGGCAATTCAAGGCTTACATCAATTTAATATGTTGTTTTATCAAAAAAGTAAAATATTAGGCAATTTCCAACTTTCACGCTATGATACATGTTCACAAGCCAAACGAAAGATTTACAGATTCTGCTAGGTGTTCCATTCCTAGTTTGCTGAAAACCCACTACAAAATCCTTAATGACAGTTCATCTTTAGGCATGTGTTTAAGGATATATTTCTGTACACAGTTGATTGGGCTTAAAGCCAATTAGCACCTTTAAATCTAAAGTATTGAGTTTATGAAAGCTCTGCCTCTTCTCACCAGTCTTTGCAATTTCATTTTCGTTTTCCACCTATCTTTATAAAATAGTTAAGGCAAAGTGAATGAAATATTAAAATATTTTAGCAAATGGATATTGCTTTACAGCAGAAGTGTCAATGCATATTGAACTGAATTGTTGGCTTGAAGGTGAAGCCATTGTTGGCAGGGATTGAAATGTCCTTTATAAATAGATAGAGTTTGAAGATAGGACAGAAACATAGTCCAGGGTTCTCAATGCATAAAATGCAGGTCTTCAAATAATGTAGTTTTGATCAATGTTGCTTTTTTATAATGTCGATGAGAAAAAATAAATTGATTCTCAGCTGGGGCCACTGTCTGTGTGAAGTTTGCACATTCTCTCCATGTTTGTGTGGGTTTTCTCCAAGCATTCTGGTTCTCTCCCACATCCCAAAGATGTGCACGTTAGGTTCATAGGCATTTCTAAACGGTCCCGGTCTGAGTGGTGTGTGTGAGTGTGGCCTGGGATGGAATGACATCCTGGCCAGGGCTGGTTCCCACCTTGCACTTTGAGCTGACAGATAGGTTCCTGCCACCCACAACCTGAACTGGAATAAAGGGGTTAAAAAATGAATGAGTGAATAAGAAGTATTATAAAATAAAAATTTATAAAATATATGATACTCATGCAAATGCACAATAAATGATGTGAGATGAAAGCGCTTAGGGAGCCCTCTATCTTTGTGATTGTTTTCGAACTGCATGGTGGGAGGAGGGGACCCTTACAATTTTTGCTTTGTGAAATTTATTGCTTGGCTTAACCCAATACTACTACAACCACCATCACTCAGTGATTCATCAAAAATTGGAGAAATAATCATCTTACTTGTTGCTATTAATGTTTCTTAAATGTACCATAGTTCACATTTATTTCAATGTTTAATATTAGAAGTGTTTTGGGGTCTTTATTTAGAAGTTTGGTGATGTTTCTGTGACCAGAAAACTTACGTCTTGTTTATATCAATTAGTCTAGGGTAAAGTTGTTTTTGTTATGTGTCATCTCGATTACAGTCTCAGTTTCCAAGATCCTATCAATGATGTTAAGTGAGGACTTACTGTACAAAATTCTTGAAAGAATACAATTTAGTAACTGTCTGTGGCTAAATTTATTTCAACAAATTAATACTGAGGGTCAATTTTCCAACTTATTTATATTGAGACATTGTATTGAATAATAAAATGCACCCTTGTCCTCAATAGATACTATTTTAGAAAGAAAAAAAATGTAACTTAGTCACAAGTGATTGTATGTGATTTGTATTACATTCAAACATTTGAAAGGTAACATTTTAAGACCTTGGATTTCAATAGATGGAAATAGGAAGGATGTGCATTTTGAATAAGCAAAATATAATGAACAACAAAAATGGAAAAATGCAATGTATCCATGACAACATACAAAGCAGAAAAGTTATGAATCACAAAACAATTATAGCTAACAATTCTTTTGTCATTAACTTTTTTCATCACTGACTTTTTATTGCCATTTCCTCTTCTAAGAATCACTATATTTAGCCTTCACGACAACCCTGTGGAGTATTTTATCTTCTCCATTTTATAGATAAGGAAACTGTAGCTAAGGAAAGTACAATAACTTGTGCAAGGCCACACAGCTAGTATGTGGGCAAGTAAAACCGGACCATTGTCTGTCTCACTGGAAAGTCTATGTCTATGCAAACCTTTGCTAAATAACATTCATGGTATGCATACCAGGAAATAATAAAAAATAAAGCTAGAAAGATTAATTCCTAGTTTTGAAATTCCCTGATTTCTCTGAGTTATTTATGAGTGACATTACAGAACTTCTGCCAAGGCATTACCATCTCTATATTTTCTGAGTATGTCTTGTCCCCATGAATGTTTGCATTTTCTTTCGCATTTGTCCCAGTGAAGTACACTTACTGAATATATGATTCTCTCATACCAGTCTGTAGATAGAAACAATTTCATCCATGTCCATATCTCCTATATGTAGCCTACATTAGGTAGTCATACAGTAAATAAGCATCGTATGGAATTTGAAGAGGAATGAAATCACCCTTTTGAATTCATATCATTATTTTCATAAAGATTATTACCACATGGAAAAATACTGGTTTGATGTTAAAGAGAACCTCTGTGCTCTAGGGGTTCATCCCTATCTGTTAATAATTACATTTTCTGAGAAGCAACATAATATGGTGATCATCAGCAAAACATTTATGAGTAAGTGTTGAAAATTCAATATGAAATAACCAGATAACAGCCTAAATTCTCATTTGAAGAATCAGCTCCCAGTTGTCTTTTCAAATTCATGTTAAGCCATAAAGTTTGAAGATTAGATAGAAAAAAAAAAAACACAACACACAACTCTTCATGATCGGGTGCCAAATTAGCAAATAACGACCATTCCTTAATGTGATTTACATACTTTGTAAGTCCTGAGGTGGTTAACATTACAAACATTCTGATTGTTTTTCTTTGTAGATGAGAATATAAATGTCTGTGGGTGTATTGAACTGTTAACAGTTTCCTTCTTTCTCCTTTAAGATTTCTCACAACCCTCTCTGCAGCCTCCATGTCATTGGACCACTTTTTAGAGAAGGTCTTAAAACCATGGCTATTTGGTATTCTGAGCCAAATTACTTTGGCTAGAACCTAGAGTACATCTTAGCTACTAAATTATCTTACAGGTAAAGACTATGCAAGCCAGAACTAATTACCAGAGCAAACAATGGCACCTTCAGTTAAGCCACTCTGACATGCCTTCTGTTAGAAACTGACTGTTTAACCGTCTCACTGCAGAGCCAGCAGGACAAAAGCAAAATTGAAGCTAAAGTGGCTCAAGATCTAAGAAGCAGAAAGTCAAGTGATCCATTCCTCTCCTTCTGTGTCCAGTGAATTCACAGGCATCTACTCATTTTTTACAACAAACTATTGAGGTATGCATTATTACTGTGGTCATTTTACATAAGAAAACTGAACCATAGGGAATATAAGGAATTGGCCCAGATGACATAACTGGGAAACAGTGGCACTGGAATTCAAATGCAGTTGGATGGTACCACAGGTAACATCTTAAACACCTTACCTGCTGCTTCTCCTCCCTGTACCACACCTACCATCAGCACCATTTCTTGCAGGACCACTACCACCATCACTATTGCCTGCACTAGTTATTCCTTTATTGAGCATTTCCTAAATACCAAGCTTTATGATAAGAACTTTACTAATATTATTAATAATTTATTAAGCCTCAGAAAAAGCACCCATATCCCTATTATTCGGATCAAACTGAGGCTCAGGGAGGTAAAATAACTAATTCTATGGAGCCAATAAGTACATTTGGCCAAGAGTCAATCCAAATCCCTCTGATCCCCCAATGTCCAAATGAGCCTTTCCTTGCTTTATCTCAGTGGTTTCCAACCAGGGATAGTAACACTATCTAGAGGACATTTGGATTTGTGGGGAGTGTTTTGTGATTGTCCCAAAGCATTGAAGGTAATATCAGAATTTAATGGTGGTGGGAGATGGCCAGGGAGGCTAAACATCCTTCAATGTGCTGGAATGCCCTATAAATGAAGGATCGTCCCACCCTCTAAATGTCAATAGTGCCGAATTTGAGAAACACTAAGTTATCACTTCTTTTCCCATCACAAAGGTATTTCTCAGGTTGTGCATTAGCTAAAGTATTTTCACAGAACTGTTGCCATCTTTCATATCCAGAGAGACTTGGGGAAATGGTGAAGGTCTTTTAAGATCAGATTACACAAGGTAGTGACTTTTTTTCAAGTCCTAAATCAGTTATTATTTATGTTTTTCTAGGAATAGGGATCATTTTTAGTTTTAAATAGCAAATGAGGGAAGCTCACATGTTAAGTAATGCAGTTCAGCCTCTTCAATCATCTCTAGAGTAATGTGAATTAATTGTGATAACTGTCTAAATCAACTATTCAATGAGAGAAATATGAGATTGCTACAGTGCATGATATAGGAAATGTTTGCTGCTGCTATTGTTGCTGTTAGTGCTTTATGTTTGTTCCCTTATGTTCCAGTTGGCAATCTATTAATATTTGTCCACCTGTACCTACTGCAGCCACCTGGGGTGTTCACACAAAACAACAGCTTCAATCCTTAACTACGTCCCCTTTAATTTTCCCCCATGATGACAGGGGTATAATTATTCTCTCATATGTTATTACTACATGCTAATGAGCAATGGTTTTGGAAGGAGACAAATGTCAGGTGACAACTAAGAGGCCAGTACCTGGTGGTGGAATGGTCTTTTTTTTCAAAGGACAACTTAGCTACCTCATAAGATAAGAAATATGCTTAAGTCTCTTGAGGTTGGATATTGTTGTACATCAAAGGCTGGATGTGCCTTGCTTTTGCTTGAAAAAAAAGAAAGAAAAAAACACGACCAGTAGTGTGCCTTAGAATGACTTATACAAAGACTCTCTTTCAGATGCCACATTAACCATCCTTGGGGGATTGGGCATATTTCTCACTAGGCACTATTCTCACAATAGACATGTGAGGTCAAAATAGCCATTTCACAGATGAAGAAAGTGAGGTTCAGAAAGTTTAGTACCTCATCAAGGTCACAGAGCTATTAATAATAAATGTCAAAGTGAGGATTCTAATCCACTATTTCTAAGGTCTGTGCTCACCTCACTAGCCACACTGAGTTACTTGAGTTCATCCATCACGGCAGTGGTAAGGACACTTTGTGTTTTGTAGACCATCTAAGTATTTTCAACTAACATTCATATGCCATATTCATTTGTTCTCTATAATACTATCGAGAAGTAGTTATGGAATAAAGAATGGCCTTTTTCAGAGGAGGACGGTGAGGATCAGCCACACGAAGGGCATTTTCCAAGGTCACACACAGCTAGTAAGTGGCAGAGCCATGATGAGAGAATCAGGGACTAACATCAAATGATGCTTTCCAGAACAACAAATAGCACCTCTTTGACAAATAAAGCTGATGTTTACAGCCTCAAAAATACACTTGCATTTATAAATCAGCCCATTGTCTCTAACCAAAGAATAAAGAGGTTATATTTAGCAAAGAAAGTCTTATGAATATCTACAAAATGGTACTTAGCCATGTCAATTGTTGATTAATTCTTCAATTTTTTTCCTACATATGTTGTTAGATGAGCTGAAATGACATCCTTTGTTCAACCAAAAACTTTGTGTTTTTCTACAAAAACCACTTAAATTTTCAAGACCTTGGCTATCTCATCAGTGAAAGACAAAAGCTGGAAAGCATTTTTGTTTACAGTAAAACATTGAGAAAAGAATTAAAAATAATTGTAAAACATTTTATGAATTTGAAGTGACTATATACAGACTTAGTTATATATGTTTCTTTTGGTTTCTGCCAAAATGTTTTTAATAGTAAACTAGCACAAAATTACATAATCACACTCATATACTTGTTAGTGATCCTGTTTATAAAATATATAAATACCATGTCTTCCCAGTTTGTTATTAAAATCCATGATTCGGGTTATGATTAGCAACACTTCGGTAACTTTTTTGTTTGTTTTTGAGAAACAGTCTCACTCTGTTGCCCTGGGTAGGGTGCGGTGGCATCATCGTAACTCACTAACTCACTGTAACCTCAAACTCCTGGGCTCAAAGGATCCTCCTGCTTCAGCCTCCTGAGTAGCTAAGAATATAATTGCATGCCATGATGCCTGGCTAATTTTTCTATTTGTAGTAGAGATGGGGTCTCAGGGTCTCACACTTGCTTAGGCTGGTCACGAGGTCCTGAGCTCAAGTAATCCTCCTTCCTCGGCCTCCCAGAGTGCTAAGATTATAGGCGAGTGAATATTTTTTAAACTTTAATTTCCTATTAACTAACTTTTGAAAAGAGCGACTTAGCCAGTCTGAATTTAGTTTTCCCTTTGGAAATCAAAGCCAGAATGCAAATATTGCTTTGCTTTTGCTCAAAAGCTATAAAAAATAAAACGGTAATTTTAGATCAGCCAACACTACTCATTAAAAATAATTTTCTAATTTCTTTAGCATGCTTTTTTGAAAAAGGAAAAAAATTGAAGCAATTCTGTGAATTTTCCACCCCATCTCTGACCGGGTTTTAGATAGGGAATAAGCCCTTTCAGGATAAACACCATGATTCTGAGATAACAGCTTTGGAAAGAGAGACAGTAAGAAGCTGGCCTTTCTCAGATACGTAGAAGTACAGAGATGCTATGGGTACAGCTTTGAACACAGTTGCTGCTTTTCAGTAGGCACTATATATACTCTGTAAGGAAGAAACCCAAGAACCACTCACAGTCCTCCAGCATTTCTGGAATTAAAGCAAAGAGACTCCTGCATTTAGCCTAGGACCAGGAAAAGCCAAGAGACAGAGAGTATGTTGGGTCTTGTAAAAATCTCTTTCCTGGGGAAGAGGACCAATAGTGGGTGGCAGCGCTACAGTTTCCTTTTGTTCTAGTTGATAGCATATCAGCCTTCTTTGCTTTTAAAGATCTCAATCCTAGAGTGCTAAATTCTTCTGTAAGTGGACTAATGGGATTTTTAAAAGGTTATAGATTATTCTAATTAGCACAGAGAAGTCATTCTGCAGGAAATTTCAATATTTCAGAGAACATTATAAATATATCAACATGTGTGAGACCCATGACGATGATTATTAAATCAGGGAGAGTGAGTGATTGACTAAGCCCTTTCGCTAAGACTGGTGTAGCACTGAGATGAGAGAAAGCATGGTGCATTTATGGAACTGGACCTACTATGGCCACAGAGCATGGGAAGGTGGTGAAGAGAACGGATGAGGGTGGGATGCAGTCATATCATAAAGGACCTTTGAACCATGATAAAGATCTATCCTGAAGGTGTGGGGTGAGGGGAGTTGGGGGCCTTACGTGGGATAGCAAACTGTATAAGATATCTGTGTCAATAATACTACATTCAATTTCTATTAAAGTCCACACACCAGAAAATGAGATTCGATTTTAATTTTAAGAGCATCTACTTACGGAGCAACTGCCATGTGCCAAGAGATGTATGTATTAATACAACTCATCAACACCTTCTGGGTTAAGCAATGTTCTCTCCATTTTGTAAATGAGAAGACTGAGGCTCAGACATACTAAGTAGCTTGTTCAAGGACTCACACAATAAGTGGCAGAGGAGAGTTTTATGGAAACCTGACTCTAAAACCTAGGTTATTGATCTTCGTGCACTACTGAGTCAGAGAGAAGAAGGTCAGCTGTATGGGATAAATGACAGCGTTGATATTTATAAGGAAGAAGGCCTAAAGTTTCCCTGCCTGAGATAGTTTATTAGTAGTCTTAACCGGAACTATCCACATCTGTGCTGTCCAATAAGATAGCTACTAGTGCCCCTGTGGCTACTGAGACTTGAATGTGTCTGGCCCAGATGTGCTGTAATCATAAAATACACATCAGATTTTGAAAATTTAGTATGAAATAGAATGTACATTAATAATTTTTATGCTGTTGACATGTAATTAAATGATAATGTCATGGATATATTTTTGCAGTTAAATAAAATGTGTTATTAAAATTAATTTTACTGGTTTATTTTTACTTTTTTAAAATGCAGCCACTAGAAAATGTAATTTTACATGTGTGGCTTACCCTGTTAAATAGTACTGGCCCAGATCCTTAAGAAACAGAGATGATATGACATCTTTTGCCTTTGTAGGCCTTGCCTTTCTTCATAGGATGAAAAAGATTCCAGGATATGTGGCTGTTGCTGAATTTCTGTTTTAAAAATGAGAGCTTGCTTTGGTGCCTGAGCCATAGTGAGGCCACAGCATGGGAACTGGGCTGGGAAAAAGCTGGCTACAATTCCACTTCCCCTTGTCTTAATTAGGAGGCTTTTTTTTTTTTTTTTAAGTTAGTTGCCTTCCCAGTACCTCAATATTTTTATTTGAAAAATGGGAATAAAATATCAACCCTAAATTATTGTTATAGAAATTAAATGAATTAATCCATGCAACTGCCCAGCTCAGGGATTGGCTTGTGATAAATGCTCAATAAATCTAAATTTGTTTCTTCTCTTCCTCCTTCCCCTTTCCGTGTTTGTCACTAAAGGATACCAGGGCAGTCACCTTAATAACATGATCTTTTTATTGCACCATGCATGATTTTTTTTTTATTTTTCTAATCTCAAGTTTCTCCTGCATCTCATCGCTCAGTAAATGATAAGAGTGTTGCTTTTTTTTTTTTTTTTTTAAAGGTCAACAGCTTGGGGCTGAATTGGTATCAGAGATGAAAAATATCTCGAAGTAAATTCAATTTGTAAATATTTGATTGTTTATATAAACTCTGCTTTTCAATTTAGTGAACCAAATGCTAAAATTTTATGAGCAAACTAAGTTATGCCCGCCTTTTTGGTTTTTAAACTAGCATGAGGCTTCAAAAAATCGGTGTTGATTTTGTATTCATTTCTACCTTAATTTCCTTTATTGAATTCCCTACCAAAGTTTCCTTTTTCCTTAGCTTAAAAATTTGAAGAACTTTCTATTTCTAAATGAATCCTAAAAGGCTGATGACTTTTCCTTCTGGTTGTGATCTTTGATTCTTAACTAAATCTTCATTTGTAAAATTACTCATTCATTCACTTGGTAAATATTTACTGACCACCTGTTATGTGCCAGGAACTGCTAGAAGTGAAGGAAATATAATGTTTAATAAATCAGATTCAGTCCCTGTACTCTCAGAGCCTACATATTCGAGAGACAGACACGTGTTTTATATGTGACAAAGATATAACCATAGAGAATGAATGTGAAGACACGGGAATCTAAGGGAATATAAAAAGGGACTTGACCTGATGGCCAGAGTAGTTGCTAGAGCAGTAATGTTTAAAGCAAGACTATCAGAGTAGGAGTTAACCACACAGATATCGTCCCAAACCACATCCATGGCACCATTGCCTACTATTGCTGTCTTTAAAAATTGAATAAAATTGGGCATCTGGGAAGTCACTTTTGTCCATGAGATGTCAATGAGAAGATCAGGGTGATATAAAACATTTGTATGCAATTAATTTCTCAAACCTGCATTTAGGATGATGCTATACTTGAATAGTATCTTGCAGAAGTTTTGGTCCTAATATTTTTTAAAAGGGGCAGTTCATCTCTGAATATTAAGTAAATATTGGAGTATCTCAAAAGAGATATAAAATAAGCTGTCAATGACCTATAAAATTACTTTCTTAATGGAATTTCAGGTATTATTCAATTTTTTATTAAGTGAGTTAATTCAAACAGACATTCCACATTTAGGGGGGAAAAATTCTCTGAGAGTTATTCTCTAAAGACTACAGCATCAAGAACATCTGAGAGGAGATGTAGACAGTATCTCATTAAAAAATTGTAGAAGTTTGGAGAGCGTAATCATTTGAAACTTCTTGAATGCCTACTTGATATTCAACACTTTTATCCCAGATCTTTTTATTAGATCCTCTTAGTCTCAAACTACCCTCCAAAGGAGGACGTTTTTAACCCCCATTTTAAACCTAAGAAAACTGAAGCTTAGAAATGGAGCTGATTTCTCAAGAGAAAATAAAATAGTAGTAAATGTACACGGCCTGTGATTTCTGACTCTTGATTAAGCATACACTGATTAAACAAACCTTGATTGAGTGAGCAATGGCTAAATATAGAAAGAACTATAGTGGTCTAGTCTGGATTGCATTAGTATTTAGAATAGCACCCCAGATACCATTCACTACAACAAGGAGCCTTCCTTTACTAAGAGCCTCTACATTCTAAAACTGCTCCTTGAAAATTGCCTTTAGAAATTTAAGGACCTGTGCCTTAGAGGAAAGAAAAAGCTTTGGAAGACACACAATCAAATATGGTCTCTATGACTAAAGTGTTGGCATTCCTCAATAATGCTTTTCAAGAATCACTTTATAAAATATATGCAAATATCCCACATCACCCCATCCACCTATTTTATTTCTAAGGATAAGGTAAAACCTCCCTAATTACTTTCCCATAGACTCATCTCCTTCTCCCCGCTTCCCAATATACTGATACACAGACACACAAAGACCTACACATTTTTGCTTGTTCAACTCCTATTAACCTACTACATCTCAGCTTGACATTAATTCCTCCAAGAAACCTTTTATATTCTCCCAGGTAAAAATTGTATTCCTGGCCTAATGCACTTCTGTGGTACTTGAGGTTCTCTTATTTTAGCCTTTATAACCTTATACCTTAATTATATGTTTACTAGCCTGTCTCCCCCACTGAACTATAATGTGTAAACAGAGGTAGATCCTAGTTTTGTGGAACCTCGAGTGTATATAAAGTTGTGGTGGGGTGCTCTTTAATAAAAATAATTCAAAATTATGAATATAAATTTAGATATACATGTGTATATTTATTTAGAATGAGAAAATAAATCACATCAAATTAACAATTTAAAATGTTGACGAGTATTATAAGCATCCTTACACACAGACTATTACATCGCCTAACATGCCTCTATATGCTTTTTTACAGACAAACTTCTAGTTTTTCCATTTCAAACCTAGTTTTTCTTTCATCATCCACATCCTTCCAGTGTTTGGCACCAATGGGCATGTTTATACTGTATGGAAGTTCATGGACTTGTATCTTCTGCTCATGGAGCCCAGTGAGTTTGCACAGTGGGCTGCAGGATTTCACATATATCTATCCTACTAAATCCAAACTATATTTTTGTATGTAAGAATTAAATTTCTATATATATGTAAGTATATATATGTATCTATCTGTCTCCTGAACTCTGGTTTCCCTTTGGATCTCCAAAGTTCTCCTGGGAACTCCAATACTACTCTTCTTGGGAAAAAGTGTGTGGTAGGAGGAAAGCCGGAGTATAAAGAGACACAGGCTCTTACCAATTGCATTTAAAATACAGTAATTTTGCAAATACTACAAAATATGACCATAAGAACACATTAGTAAGTCAAGGGCTTTGGGAGGGCCTCTGCCTATAAGGGACTCCAAAGTTTAAGTTTCGCATTAGCTTCATAATAAATCCACTCTGGGATGTGAAAGAAAAACAATGTGTCTTTTTAAATATCTTATTTCTAGTCCTGTTTCTGACAAATAGCAGGGTCTCAAAAAGTGAATTATTTAAATTCAGTCATCTCTGCTTTTAGTTACATCTTCATAATCCATCAATTGCTTAGTGAAATAATTAAAAATAAAACAGAGTGGGGCAAAAAGCAACAGCCCACATTATGAGTAATATGTCCAGCTTAAAACAAAACAACTCCATCTGGTGTTATGAAGTTATATCATCAGAATATTATTATTGTCATAAATAAGCTAATTCTACCCCTGTGTATTTTTGAGGGGATGTTTTCCTCTCTATGATCTCGAGACAAGAGGGAACTTAGCTTTTGAACTACTTTTTCAGAAAGGATGTATTCATATCAGGAATATGAGACCAAAGGTCATGAATGATAAATGAAAATCAAGAGACCTATGCCTACCAACAGGTGGAAAGATAAACTTATTGTGATATCCATACAATGGAATACTGCTGCATAATAAATAAAAAGGAATACACCATTGATTCATGCTACGATATGGATGAATCTTCAAATAATTATGCTGAGTGAAATAAGCCAGACAATATAATACTTGATTCCATATATATAAAGTTATAAAAAATACAAATGCATTTATGATAAAACAAATTAGGAGTTGCCAGGAGGGGGCACCATGGGGCAGGGGACGAGATTATGATGGGGCAACAGGGAACTGTGGGGAATGATAAATGTGCTTATTATCTTGATTATGGTGATAGTTTCATTGGTATATACGTATCTCAAAACTGTCAAATCACCTAACTTTAAATATGTGTGGTTTATTGCATATCAATTATACCTCAATAAAGCTGTTTAAAAATCAAAAATGCATGCATTTATTGTTGTGTTATCAAAATAAAAGTAATTAATCAGCATCACATAGCACAGGCCCATGAAGGAGTGGACTCAGATATGTCTTGCAGCTGTCCTCTTTTGCCCGGATTTGTATGTCTGCTTATATAAGTCCTCCAGTGACATAACAAGGCCTGAGCATCCTCTAAGATTTTTAAAGGATACTGTTCAGCAGAACATCCTTATCAGCATTTCTAAAGAATCTCTATTTCTAGAGTGTGTTCAAGGCCAAGAGGGATTTGAGAAAGCAAATAGTAGCCCATGTAAAGGAATAGCAATCCTTATTCTAAAACAAACGCACAGAATTCTAAGACAAATGGGTGGGATAAAACTCCATTGCATTAGATTAACCTTTGAACACATATGACACGAGGTCATTTTAAGTAAAGGAATGCATGCTTTTCCAAAAGAAGACCCAACTAATTATTAGATTAGTCTTAGGGACATTCCAACTATTTATTAAATACTATGATATTTGCATTGGAAACCTCTACAATAATTGACTTCATTACTTAAGTTCTGGAGAGAGCTATTGTATAAACAATCTGCACCAGGTAGTGAGGTTTCCTTCACCTAATTTTTACTTCATTGGAATGTTTGTTGAATAAGAAATGTTAGTAGATTAGAAACAATATTAAAATAAATATAACTTGATTTCCTTTAGATCATTTCTTTTTGAAAAAAATGTTTAAATAAAACTTCAAGACAACAGGAGACAGATAGTCACAACCAGGACAGTTAACTGCATTTTTTCACAATAATCACATTCATCTGAGTACTGCTTATCTCAGTGTTACAATAACCCCAGGTCATAAGTAAGGCAGGTATTAACCTTCACATTTTATTTTAAAAATAAATGTC
This sequence comes from Indri indri, assembly GCA_004363605.1. NCBI lineage: Eukaryota > Metazoa > Chordata > Mammalia > Primates > Indriidae > Indri > Indri indri. The sequence goes on along the minus strand of RJWJ010007168.1, from coordinate 44,101 downwards.
TCTCATAAATTCACTACAGTTTCACATTCTTGATTTTTTTAAGTAAATTAAGCAGTAAAAGTCCTCTGTTATCACCCACCTTGGACCATCCTCCTCTGATAACAACAATCTGGTACTTCCGTACCTTAACTTTTTCCTGTGCTTATACAGACAGGTTTAGACACTGGAGTCTTTTTGTTTTTTCTTATGCCAACCTTGACTTTTTTGTGGTTCCCCCACGCACTGTATTATTTCAAGGCTGAATCTGAGCCTTTGTTTAAATGGTTCTATGATATGTAATCTCGTATTTCCACTGATGAGTTACCTCTTCTCTTGTGTATTTTCTGGCCCTTCCTTTGTATGTTTAATTACTTCCCCTAAAGAGATATAAATAGTGCATATTGCTTCTCTTGCCCTGTCAATATACAAATATTTTAATGAAAAACATTATTATATGATAGTTACATGTATTTTTCTCCCCAAGTAGGCTCTGAGTTTCTTCATGTTGGACTAAAGATCATTTGCAATTGTTAGGAGTTTCCTGGAGTCAGGCAGACCTGGGTCTGAATGTTGTCTCCAACATTTACTAGGAATCTGATTTGGGACAAGTTACTTAATCTCTTACTGGCTTCTTGGCTTTTTCATGTATAAAATAGAAATCATGATATTTGGCTTGTACGATATAGTAAACATATATCATAAAATAATATATGTAAGGCATGCCTGGCACATAATATATGTTCAATAAATGATAACTAATGTTGATTCTGTTTTGTTGCTATTATTGCTTTTATCATGACAGCTGATACCCAGGAAATCAAAATGTGTTTCTAAAGAGCTTTCAGTTACTCCCCAGGTAGTAACTCCTTGCAGATTTTCAGGCAAAAGAATATAACAGAGATCATGGAACAGTATTCCTCAAACCAAACTGACCCTCACAAACATATCGGCTCTATGTGACACACCTTGCCATAGTGCAAATGAAGAGAATTGAAGCCGAAATAAGCCATCTGGGGTCTTCTGAGGCATCAAGCCCAGAGGAGATAACGAAAACATACATCACTTGTAACCTTTTAGGCCAACCAGGCTATTGAACATAACAGGAGCATAATGGCTTTCCTGGTGTGTCAGAAATTCCCCACCCCTGCCTATAGATAGTTCATCAAATTGCTCCAAGCTTATTACTTCAATCTGCATTTAGCTTTAATATGCCATGTAAACCCAAATCCCTTCCCACAAAACCTTCAAGGCCCCGGTAAATTGTTGTGCCTGCCATACTTACTAAGTGACAAAGACCCTGAAAGTTGAAAATCAAGCCTGCTATGCTATAGAAATAGAAAGGAAAGAAGGGAAGTCATGTTAAAAATAAACAGTTTCAAATATTTCATGAAAAAAGTCAATGCGATTTGCAACTTCATTTGTTCCAGTGACAAGCTGATAAAATGTTGGTGGTACAAATGCATCAGAAAAATTTGACACAAATTGAAAGTGACTACACATTCCATTATCCTAAACTCCTGCAGTAATGGAAAATTATTGTTAAAGACAGTTTCTAAGATGTCTTAGAAGCATGAGGTTGTCTATGGGAAATAATATCCCAGTTATCAGGAAAGATAAGCATTCAAAAGGAAACAAGGGCTGCAGTGATTCTGTGATCCAAGCCTCACTATTCTGATTACCAGCTGTGCAAACACTTTGATTAAGCAATATTAAAACATGGAAAGAAGATTATCAATGGAACACATTTAAAAATTGGATATAAAAATGACACTGACAGAGCGATGAGCCATTGACAAAAAAGAAGGCAACGTAGTCAGTGAATAATTAAATCCTACCAAGATATTTATTGCAGTTTTTCTTAAAGAGCTTTTACATAGACATAAATGGCATGGCATTCTAGTCTTGGAAAGCATTTATTTAAAAGAAACTTTAAAAATATAATGTGTCAAATTGAATTTTCTCTAGAAAATTTTGAAGGAAACAAGAGTATAATTCAGAACAAATAGGGAGGCATCAATTTACCATACTTCAAGCTATACTGCAAGGCTAGTACCCAAAAGAGCATGGTACTGGCACAAGAACAGAGGCATAGACCAATGGAGCAGAACAGAGAAGCTAGATATAAAACAATCCTGATATTGCCATCTGATCTTTCACAAGGCAGAAAAAAAATATACACTGGGGAAAAGAATCCCTATTCAATAAACGCTGCTGGGAAAATTGGATAACCACATGCAGAAGACTGAAACAGGATCTGCACCTCTCACCTCTCACCTCTGACAAAAATCAACTCACAGTGGATAACAGACTTAAACCTAAGTCGTGAAACTATAAGAATTCTAGAAGAAAAAGTTGGAAAAGTTCTCATAGACATTGGCCTAGGCAAAGAATTTTTGAAGAAGAGCCCAAAAGTAATCACAGCAACAACAAAAATAAATATATGGGAGCCGATCAAATTAAAAAGCTTCTGCACAGCCAAGGAAACAATCATTAGAGCTAATATACAACCTACGGAATGGGAGAAATTTTTTGCATACTATACAACCAATAAAGGGCTGATAACCAGAATCTACAAAGAACTCAAGAAAATCAGCAAGAAAAAACCAAACAACCCCATTAAAAAGTTGGCAGAAAACATGAACAGAAACTTTTCAAATGAAGATAGACGAATGGCCAACACGAACATATGAAAAAATGCTCAACGTCTCTAATCATCAGGGAAATGCAAATCAAAACCACAATGAGATGTCACTTAACTATAGTGAGAATGGATTTTATCAAAAAATTCCTAAACAACAAATGCTGGTGTGGATGCAGAGAGAGAGAACACTCATACACTGTTCGTGGGACTGCAAACTAGTCCAACCTCTATGGAAAGTAGTATGGACATAACTCAAAGAACTTAAAGAACCTACCATTTGATCCAGCAATCTCACTATTGGGTATTTACCCAAAGGAAAAAAATACTTTTTATAAAAAAACATGTGCACTCAAATGTTTATGGCAGCACAATTCACAATTGCAGAGATGTGGAGACAACCCAAGTGCCCATCAATACATGAGTGGATTAATAAAATATGGCATATGTATACCATGGAGTACTACTCACCATAAAATATGGTAAACTAATACCTCTCGTATTAACCTGTATGGAACTGGAGACCATTCTTCTAAATGAAATATCACAATAATGGAAAAACGAACACCACACGTATTCACCATTAAATTGGAATTAACCAATCAACACTTACGTGCACATGTGGAGATAACACTCATAGAAAATCAAGCAGGTGGGAGGAGGGAGGAAGAGATGGGAAAATTCACACCTAATGGGTACAATGAACACTATCTGTGTGATGGGCACACTTATAACTTTGACTCAAATGATACAAAAGCCATTTATGTAACCAAAATGTTTGTACTCTCATTATATTCCGAAATGATTTTTTTTACAAAAGAATACAGTATGTGGCCTTATGCATTCACTGCATTTTTTTCATAATGCAGATTTGTAACATTGGTATGGTTTGTCTCATGCAAGGAATAGTACAATGCAAAGAATGATTGTACATTCAGGCAACCTACAATCTTAAGGTAAAATGTTACTAAATGTTTATGATAATACTTAATATAGCATCATATGAGAGTACTTATTTTCTTTATAAGAGATTGTGTTTGGGTGTTTTCTAACCATGGCTCATGCTCTCTGTCTCTCATCTTCACTTCTATTTGGTAGTGCTGCTATAATAGACTTGGTAATTTGCAATGAAAAGAAATTTATTAGATCATGGATCTGGAGGCTGGGAAGTCCAATATTGAGGGGCTGGCATCTTGCAAGGGCCTTCTTGCTGCATCATTCCATGGCAGAAGGACAAAGAGAGGGCAAGAAAGAGAGAGAAAAGGGAACCAGACTTGCCCTTTTACAATGAATCTACTCTCCCAATAACAGCATAGTTGGAAAAATTGATCTCAGAGAAATTAAGGGTACTTCCCAAAGCCACCCAACTGATAAGTGGTAAAGGTGGAATTTGAATTTAAGTCAACTTCACTTGAAAGATTTGGCCGTTTCTTCTGTTATCTTTTCATACAGATTCTGATCCTATATTTTATTCAATTCTAAATATATTTATATCTACTTTATAGCATCCTTCATGATCATATAGTAATTCAGAGAACATATTCAGAGTCATTAATTTGAAAAATTCACTCACTTATTTAATTCATTCAAAAACATTTACTGAAAACTTACTAGTTCTTAAGTGTCATACTTAGTAACCAGTCACCAATGACCATAACACCAACAGTAATAGTATTACTCTGAACTCTTTCAGTTGCAAGTAGTAGAAACCCACTCCAAACTAACTGTAGCAACATACAGAGATTTATTGACAGGACACTGGAGATGTTCCCATGATCACTCATGTGAAGGAAGGGCTGCAGGAGTCAGGGCAGCTTTGGGGCTCCAAGAGATTGTGTTTGGGTGTTTTCTAACCATGGCTCATGCTCTCTGTCTCTCATCTTCACTTCTATTTGGTAGTGCTGCTATAATAGACTTGGTAATTTGCAATGAAAAGAAATTTATTAGATCATGGATCTGGAGGCTGGGAAGTCCAATATTGAGGGGCTGGCATCTTGCAAGGGCCTTCTTGCTGCATCATTCCATGGCAGAAGGACAAAGAGAGGGCAAGAAAGAGAGAGAAAAGGGAACCAGACTTGCCCTTTTACAATGAATCTACTCTCCCAATAACAGCATTAATCTATTAACTCCACCCAAATGGCCTAATTGCCTCTCATTAGGCCCCACCTCCCAATGCTGTTGCATTGGGTATCAAGTTTCCAACACAAGCTCTTTTGGTTAGTACATTCAAGCCACAGCATTCTATTTTGATGGGCAGTATTCTGAACATTTTATATACGTTATATTATTTAATCTTCACAATAACTATATGAAATAGGTTACATTTTTATCTCCAATAAAGATCAGCAAGTTTAAGGTTTAGAGATGTTAAATCACTCAAGGAGGTATGGCCAGTAACTAGGAAAGGTTGGACTCAGTACAATGTACATCTGATCTAGTTCTTACAATGATTCTATGCTACCTCTAGGTTTGAAACCTTAGTCTGTTTGGGCTATTATTTAAAAAAATGCCACAAACTAGATAACCTAAACAACAAACACTTATTTTTTTTAGTTCTGAAGGAGGAAAAATCCAATACCAAGCCAGCAGATTCACTCTCTCACAGGGGCCTGCTTCCTGTTTCATAGATGGCCATCTTCTGTGTCCTCATGTGACAGAAGGAGTGTGGGAGCTCCCTGGAATTTATTTTATTTTATTTTATCTTATGTTATTTTATTTTAGAGACTAGGTCTTATGGTGCCCAAGCTGGAGTGCAGTAGCTATGCACAGGTGCCATTATAGCATGCTGTAGCCTCAAACTCTGGGGTTCAAGATATCATCCCACCTCATCCTCCCAAGTAGCTGGGACTATAGGTGTGTGCCACTGTGCCAACCTTCTGGGGTCTCATTTACAGTGGCACTAATTCCATTTAAGAGGCTCCACCCTCATGACCTAAATACCTCTCAAAGGTCCCACCTGCTAATATGATCACGATGAGACTTAGAATTTTTTTTTCTTTTATTCCAGGGTATTGTGAGGGTACAAACACTACAGTTACACTTTATGCCTTTGCCTCACCCAAGTGTGGGTTTAAGGCTGATAACCAGAATCTATCTAGAGACTTAGAATTTTAATATGTAAATTTTTAGGGGACACAAACATTCAGTCTATAAAAGAACCATTTTTCTTTTGTTAACCATTACTATACATGACATGCTTTTAGGTCCTGGGTGCCCTATTTTGTGAATATTTTAGTTTGTTAATGCCCTTAAAAATAGGGTTTTGAAGCAAATGTCATATATCCATTGTAAAACAGGCAGTAGTAATATCATACCTGTAATGTAGACCATTTGTCATTGTAATGAGGCTACTAGGTTAATTTAAAACAAATAATAGCATTAACGTGGTTAATCTTGTTTATGCTGTGGGTCAAATACAATGCTCTAAGCCTTTTCTTATAGCCTGATGCCAAAGTAGACATTTGTCTCTTTTTGAAATTAAATGCTTGATAGTTTTACATTTATCTCCTAAGTTAAGTTTTGTATATATTCATTCCTAAATTAAGGTTTTTTCTTGACTTTGATCATCAATCTCACCAGCAAATATGCTGAAATATGACCTTTTCATTTATTGTATTAGATATTATCAAATCACATACTACATTAGAGATTGTATATTACTTATTTTATTATTTGCTGTTGTTTCATGTTTGTTTCTCCATTAACTCATGAGTGTAGGGACCATGTCTACATCATTCACCATTCAATCCTCAGTGGCTTGCTAGGTGTTTGGTGGAATAGTCAACCAATAAGTAATTTTGAATAAATAGCTGAATCTACTGATATTTTAATATATAAAGCATACATTTCATCTAATTCAAAATCAAATTTTGTTATTGCTGTGTTTGTATTTAAGGTTAAGATGAAATAGCAGGAAATATTTGCTGTTTTCCCACTTCTTAGCTCATGTGTCAGGTGGAAACATGTTCTGATTTGTTCATACTGCCCTGTCTTTGTTCACAGTGTTTCCTTAGCTTTCATTGCCCAACCTTCTGCTTATATGCTGGGTAAACTCCTAGCCTCCAATGTGAAACTTTTCTGTTATCACATAATCTGTAAGTCTGTTTTGCTCTCCCCATGGTAAACTCATCTCCACTCATGTTTCTATGGTGTAGTTCAATTATTCTCTTTATCATCTTTCACTGTTATTGTTTGTTTAAGCACTTGTAACTTGGAGGATGAAATCTGTCTCTAAATCTATCTTCATATCCCTGGAAACTAACAGAATATCTGGAACATAGTAGCTATTATCATGTTCATCACTATTGTGATCAACAGAACCCTATTTCTTGGGGAATTTATCTGTAAACTCTTTACCAGAGATCCTACCACAGAACAACATTTCGAGGATGACAATGATTCTGATGCTGACAGAATTTAGTTGCTTGGGAACTGACAAAACACAGTTCCTGCGAAAAATCCAGTTTACCAAAACAATGACAGTCTTGTACAAGAATGAAGTAATTTTGGGGAGGAGGGGAAGAGAATTATTAAAGGAATGAAGAAAGAAATGACAGAAGAATATATTTTTCAATATTGTGCAAATGTTCTCAACCAGAACTTATATTCTAGTGTGATTTTCCCTGGCAGATAAACTGCTCATTTTATATTTGACTTCTGTTTTTTTTCATTTTTTCCTTTCAGATTATTTCCCAAATTTTCAACACCATTTACCTTCCCTTGACATTTAGCACATTACATTAACTCCATTGAAAATTGTCTTTGTAAGATAAGACCAAGAGAAGGTATATTTTCCTAATGAAAGAACACATTTGAAAATGCAAAATCAGGTATCTATAATACCAATGACTCATACATGAGGAGGCATCTGGGGCTCTGAAATCATAATAGTTTGGGTTCAAATTCTGACTATTACTCACTGGTTGTGAAAATTAGATTAGTTTACTAACTCTCTGAGCTCCAGTTTCCTCATCTGTATGGCTGGATAATATCTACTTCATATGGGTATTGAGAAGAAGAAATAAAATAACTTATTTGGAGTGTCTGACCAATTGGTGCCCAATAAAGAGGTATTGAATTCATTTTTATTAAAAGAAAATTGCATGTCCCTTAGATATTTAACTCATTTTGTTCAAGTTATATCCCATTTTATAATCTTAAGGAACTTAGATTTAAAGAAGTAATCTGTCTAAGGTTGTCAAGTTAGTAATTGGAACAATCAGGATTAGAATGCACAAAGAACAAAGGAAAAGGTATTTAAAAGAAGATAGTATAAGAACTAGTGTGTCAGAAAGATTCTTCAGAATGTAGACAATATTATAATGTGTCATATAAGGAAAAATGCATTTTTGTTCCCTGTAATTAGTGAATAATAATAAATTAATGAACGCTTTCCAAATAATGAATCATGCTTGATTTCAAGCAGGGGATGGCCAACTCTTATCTGCTTAATCACCTGTATTAAAATGAATACATGGCTTTGCTCAACTGGCAACTGAAATAAATATTTGAAGATCTGAGAGCCATTGCTTAGTGCATGGAAGGCATTATTAATCTCTCTGGAACCTCAGCGGACATTTTTTGGAATAGAAACTTGATAGAGTTTTGTGATTTTCTGAGAATAATCCTAGACTTTAGAGAACAATAATCAAAATGAAGATGATCTCAGACTAATGAGATGGTGGCGTCATGAGTCCATTTCCCTCAGTAGCAGTCTTTTCCTAACACTCATTAAAAGTCTAAAGAATGCAGGGGCAGTTTAAGCATTATTCTGGAAAATTAAGCCCATGGGCAGCAGGTATTTATCGGAGAAGTATTAATAGAAGCCTAGGTATTTATGGCGCTCTAGTCCAAGGAGCAAATGCAGATGGAAGTTCTTTCCTCCCCCTCCTTTGTGTGGTAAGGGAAGCCTCAGGCGTTTTTCTGTGAAGCTGCTCTGGGCAAACCCTAAGGGCTTTCTTACTGCAGAGCACACCCAGCCAAGCAAGATGAGTAGGAGGTGATGAAACTGGAGAAGATGAAAAACATCACAATTGCAGGCCTGCTTTAACTCTTATTCCATCATGGAATATCTAGCCAACAAGATTCAGAACACACAGGCCCTCCTGTCAGAGCCTCTAATCAGCTGGCCAAGCACAGGAGTCCCCAACTGTACTTAGCTGCAGGGAAAATCACACATGAGGCCAGGTCAGTCACCTTTGTCAAAGTAGGAAAGGCTTGTCTGTTCTGGGATCTACAGAGGTGCTTCAGGAATTAGGTACTGAGACCTCAGAATGCTGTGATAGTTATCTCATAAATTTGGAGATTTGATCTGGAAAGGTCTTTGGGGATTATCTGCACACTCTGTTTCCTGTACACATGGGAGGGAACTTTGTGAAATGTCTAAGTCAGAGTTTTCCAGAGTCCGGGCTATAAGCACATATCCAAATATTTGATACATATTGCTACCTCTCAGAACAAAATTAATAAATGCTTTTTGAGACAAGTTATTCATTCTCAATCACCTATGATACTTTCAGTGTCTCTTATAGATAAAGGTAAATTCCAGTTTTCATAAATAGCCAACTCAGTACTTATTTGGATAAGTGGGGTGCCTAGAAAAAATATAAGATCTCCAGAGTTTGTGCTCTTGGTGGCTATGCTAATCTGGGGATGATAATACCTTATTATTACAGAGTAAAAGATAACATATCAAAAGTATCAAGCTAACAGCAATGTCTCATACAACCTTGGCATTTAATAAAAATAGTTAGATACCATGGAGTACTACTCAGGCACAAAAAACAATGTTATTATCCCACATGGAGCTGGAGCTCATTCTACTAAGTGAAGCAGCACAAGAATGGAAAAACAAGCACCACATGTACTCACCATTGAACTGGTGCTAATTGGTAAAGACTTATGTGCACACATGGAAGTAACATTCATCAGGTGGTCCGGCAGGCGGGAGGAGGGAAGAGGGCATGGGCAAACTCACACCTAATGGTGCGGTGTGCACTGTCTGGGAGATGGGCAAGCTTGTAGCTCTGACTCAGGCAGTGCAAAGGCAATATGTGTAACCTAAACGTTTGTATCCCCATAACATTCTGAAATAAGAAAATAAATAAAATAAAATAAAATAAAAGTAGTTAGAATGTACAGTGCATTTTCTTTGAAACAGCATTAGTTCCTTTGATCATTTTTGCGCCTTGTCCTTTCACTGTCCATGTGGAGAGTACTTTATTATTTCTTTCAAATTTAAGTATTACAAATTTGTCCTTTGTTCAGCCCTTTTCCAGATATTTAGCTGTCTAGAATCCTAGCTTCCAGGGGTGTCTCTTCATCTCTGGTATTGTTCATCTTCCTCTTACCCCAGGTTTTCTCTTTCTATGTGGATGCAAGTACATTTCTCTCTGCGTCCCATTCCCAAACTGAGTATCTTTTTAGTTTTAGGAATCTGAAGGTTCTCTTACTGTTTCTATATGGTTAGATGGTCCTTGTTTGACCATCAAATACACTCATATCTAATGGAAGCCAAAAAGCCTAATAGGTTCTAAATATATGTATTGCAAGACAAGAAAAAAAAAAAAAAGAGTGTGCTATCTAAAGACTGGCAATCAAACAAACAAAAGTCTCTGCAACTTAAAAAAAAAAAAAGTTACCAAAATTTATCTCAGAAGAAGGAATAGTTTTACTGAATCCCCGATTTAAAGTCCTGACTCCCAGTTTCTAGTAAAGAGACAGAAGGCCAGGCCAGGCCAATTCATTTCTTAATTAATTGGAAAATGCCTTTTTCTCTCTCCTCCCCTAATTTCATGCCTCTCTCTCATTTCCTATTTGGTAATTAAAACCTATATTTTAAATGAAATCAATAGAAAATTTGAGTGAATGGGTATCAGCTTCACTCTTAGGGAAAAACGGTATTAGTTCACTATACCAACTGAAAAAAGAATCTAAGGGTTTTGAGGATTAAGTTAGTGTAATCTTGAATTTATTGCACACATCTTTATTGAGCAATGTTAAGTACTGGGCACAAATCGATCAATAAGAGAGATGCACTTTCTGCTTCTGTGGGTTCACACATTATCAGAGAAGACAGGACTTGTCTGTGTCATTTAAGGGTGGGGATGAAAAGTATGAATTTGTGACTTATTTCACTTGCTTGATAGTAGCAATAATAGCCGTAATTATGGTTGTTATAACAATAGTTTACCTTTATTGATTTTTACTGTATTCCAGGCATTGTTCTACACACCTTTCAGGTATGAACTCATTTTATTACTGTTCTAAATTATAAAACTGGTCATATCACTTTCCTGTTTTAACTGTCCAGTGGTTTTCTGCAAATCCACATTGATGGGTAAGCCATCTGAACATATGAAAGACCTTAGAATATCATAGGGCACTAAACAACACTGGAAATAAAACTTGATGGGGTAAACCATATTTGCTAGAACTCTTTTCAGGGAGAAGAAAAACAGCAGTTGAAAATAGTTTAGCCTGATCAAATTAAAAAGCTTCTGCACGGCCAAGGAAACTATCATGAGAGCAAACAGACAACCTACAGAATGGGAGAAAATGTTTGCATGCTACACATCTGATAAAAGGCTGATAACTGGAATCTATATAGAACTCAGGACAATAAGCAAGAAAAAAAATCAAACAACCCTATCAAAAAGCGGACAAAGGACATGAACAGAAACTTTTCAAAAGAAGATAGATTAACGACCAACAAACATATGAAAAAATGCTCAACATCTCTAATCATCAGGGAAACGCAAATCAAAACTACAATGAGATATCACTTAACTGCAGTGAGGATGGCCTTTATCAAAAAGTCCCAAAACAGCAAATGTTGGCATGGATGCAGAGATATAACACTCATACACTGCTGGTGGGACTGCAAACTAGTACAACCTCTGTGGAAAGTTATTTGGAGATACCTCAAAAAACTACAAGCAACCCCATTTCTGGGTATCTACCCAAAGGAAAAAAAAAGACATCCTATAAAAAGACATCTGTACTAGAATGTTTATTGCAGCACAATTCACAACTGCAAAGATGTGGAAACAACCCAAGTGCCTATCAATACATGAGTGGATTAATAAAATGTGGTGTATGTGTACCCTGGAGTTCTACTCAGCCACAAAAAACAATGGTGATCTAGCACCTCTTGTATTATCCTGGATAGAGCTGGAGCCCATTCTACTAAGTGAAGTATCACAAGAATGGAAAAACAAGCACCACATGTGCTCACCATCAGATTGGTATTAACTGATTAACAGTTATGTACACATAAAGTAGTAACGTTCATCTGGTGTTGAGCAGGTGGAGGGGGGGAAGGAGATGGGTATATACACACCTAATGGGAGCAATGCGCTTGGTCTGAGGGATGGTCATGCTTGAAGCTCTGACTTGGGTGGGGCAAAGGCTATATATATATAACCTAAACATTTGTACCCCCATAATATGCTGAAATTAAAAAAGAGAGAGAAAATAGCTTACAAAGTTGCTGGCCATGAGGATGGATGCTTGTCACATGAGTTACTCTCTAAAGTGCCTTCAGGAGAAGATGGTTCCTGTTAACTTCCACCTTTGTTTGTCTTTGTCAGACGGGGTGGGTGTGATGGAACCAAAACCATATTGCTCTTCATACTGGCTGAGAGCCTGAGCATTGCCATCAATGTCCCCTCTAAAGATATGTTTAACTGCTTCTAAACTCATGTTGGAGAGGACTCAAAAACTATGATTCAAACAAACACCAAGTTAATCGACCTCCTCAGTCTTGATTCTTTAGATGTCTGAACTTCAGAATTATGTCAAACAATTTCATAGCGTATAAATCCTTCCTATTCTGGTATCTAGCTTTCTATCCTTACCCGCCACCATTCTGCCTGTACACGCACGCATGCCCCCACTACTACCTCCCCAATTCATTTTCCAAATATTTGCTTATCTGACTTGTCTACCAAACCTGAGTTCCATTGACACAGTGATTTGTCTTGTTCATCTCTGCACTCCATTCTGGTGTCCTGCATAATGCATAGTATGGGTGTATAAATATCTGCTAAGTAATAATTTTCTATTGAAAGAAAAATCATAGTGATTGTTTGGTAATTCACACCTACTATACCTAAGAAAATCTTATGCACAGATCAGCCATCCAATAAATATTTGTTGAATGTCTGTATGATCATCTGATCCCTTGTTCCTTTAAATAATTTTCTTTTCCACCAATAAGAGCAAATCACTTTCTTTCTTTTTCTTCAAATAATCTCTTTTGCTATTCTTGTATTTCAGAACATCCAGCAGTGCTTTAGTTTTTCAAAACTCTGAAGTGTGTTCAAAATGTGTTATTTATAGACTAATTGGCAAAGCCATGTAAGCGCAATGATGGCAGCTCAATTTCCGGGTACAGTTTTATTTGGTTCATCATAATTTGACAAGTTGGCATCTTTTAGGTTAATGAGAAAATTCATTTTAAGTGACATACTAGGCATTTAGGAGAGCAACAGTCACACTAATAACGAATTGTGTGTTACACATACTGCATAGTTTTTGCAACTTTTCTTTAAAAAATGTAGTGAATGATTTGATTTGCTTAACTCTAGATATGAAGAGAAAGAAAAGGCAACACTCAGACTTCTGAAGAGAAACAGAATGTATCTTTTATTATAAATATTATATATAATCACTCATACATGAATACACTAGATGACTTAACAAATTATCAAATATTGCCAGTATCATAGGCTCCCTAAGAATACAACAGGTAAAATATAAGCTGATCTGGGCCGGGCGCGGTGGCTCACGCCTGTAATCCTAACACTCTGGGAGGCCGATGCGGGCAGATCATTCTGAGCTCGGGAGTTCGAGACCAGCCTGAGCAAGAGTGAGACCCCGTCTCTACCAAAATAGAAAGAAATTAATTGGACAGCTAAAAACATATACAGAAAAAATTAGCCGGGCATGGTGGCACATGCCTGTAGTCCCAGCTACTTGGGAGGCTGAGACAGTAGGATTGCTTGAGCCCAGGAGTTTGAGGTTGCTGTGAGCTAGGCTGATGCCACGGCACTCGCCTCAGGCAAGAGAGTGAGACTCTGTCTCAAAAAAAAAATAAAAAAATAAATAAAAAATAAATAAATAAAAAATAAATAAATAAATAAATAAATAATATATAAGCTGATCTGAATGTATTGTAGCACAGGATTTATCTTAATAACTTAATGTGGAAGGTAGAAGCTTGAGGCGAAGGCCCAGGTAGGCAAACATAGGCCTTATCTTTTGCCTTGTGTGGAAGCACAAGACAGAAGCGACATATTTGTCTACATTATTCTGAAAATCATTGTTTATAATCATACCATGAAAATGTCTCTAGTCCTCATAAACATCCTTTTAAAATGAGCTAACCCCTCTGCATATCAAGAAGCAACCCTTTCTCCAAAGGCATTCAATTAGAGAGCGAAATAGCATTCAAGTTAGGCCCATGGGAAGACATCATTCAACACAAGATCATTTACTAAATAAATATTTACTAGTACCTACTATAAGGCAAGCACTATGCCAGGTGCTAGAGAAAAAACAGCAAATGGCAGACTAACTGTCACTGTCCTCAAGGAACACACAGTCTAGTGGGAAGAACTTGCAGCTCTGGGAGGTTGAAGGTTAAAACATTCCTGGGTGAGAAACTCTAGAGGAGACTACAGCAAGTAAATGTTGTCAAGAAGAGACAGACCTGGTTCTTGCAGAGTAAATTGGAACCTACTCCTAATTAGCTCTATGAAGATTTTTGTGCTAATGGTGGTTATTTTGTAAGAAACAGAACACAGACATATCCTCTATTTGAAGCACAAGAGCTGGCTGTTTTTCCAAGTTGGAAAAAACTTTATCATAAGTGCAACTTCTTGTGCTCATCATTGATGACCTTGTTTGCTACTTCTTCCACTGGTGTATGAATACATTTGACAAAGTGTATATGCAAGGAAAGGACTTCGATATTACCAGATTTAAGCACTTATATATAAAGCAGTAATATCTAGCATTTGTATTATGATTCACTAGTTACAATGTGCTTTCAATATGCATTATATTAGTGGCTTTCAACCCTGCCTGTGCATCAGAATTATGTGTACAGGTTGTTAAAATCACCTGTACTTACATACCAGTCATGAAGATTCTGATTCAGTAGTTCAGGTGATGATAATCAGATTCATGGATGATTTTGAATTGCAATCAGGGCTGAGAACCACAGTTTTATGTAAGTTATTTTTCTGCAGTGTCCCTGGGAAACAGGATTTATTAATGCTGCATGAACTTTCATGATTTTGTGTTTAGAATGGTTCTCCTGAGAGACTTCCTCAGGGAAGCCTTCCCTAACCGCATCCCCCACTAACATCATCACCACCCAGGCAGATCCAAATCACAAACAGTACCTTCAACATACCTTCAATTTGTCATCCTCCTGTGCTGTAATTTTTATCTTAGCTGCTTATGTGACTCTCTCCTACCTGCTTTTGAGCCCCTTCAGGGCATGGGCTATTTTCTACTCACCTCGTATCTTAATGCAGTATATCACTTGGACATGATCAGAGTAAAATTAACAATGATAATAGTAACACATTGTACTTACTATGTACCAGGCACTAGTTATAGCATTGATATGTATAAATTAATTTAATATCAATGACACTCATGTAAGGTAGGTAAGGTAGGTACTGTTATTATTCTCATTTACAGATGAGAAAACAGGGACACAAAAAGGTAAGCAACCTAATGTCACACTGCATGGTTAATGAAGGTGTTAATATAATGTCCATATCCCAGAATGAAGAAAATGCTTTTCATTTCACAAATGAGAGAACTGAAACCCTTTCAATCATACCGGTCCCTTACGTGTTGACCATTTATACTGTGGTTTAGATACTTGCTCTTACAATATTATAATGGCAATAAATAGATCTGGAGTTGGGAGATTCTTCCAATTCAGTGAATCCTGTGTCTGGTGCTTCTCCTATATTATGCTGTTATCTTTGTTAAATGGGGAAGGCTGAAGATACCAGCTAAACCACTGCAGCCCATGTGCTTCCAGTTGAAAAAAGATGATGTTAACAAGCAGTGCCAGCCATCTGTTGACATACTGATTTGCCACTGGAAAAAAACGGAGTGCATTTGTTCACATTTCCAGATTATTTAAAAATAAGGAGCAATGGGAATTATTAAATTGGGCAATCTGGGTTCTAAGTAGCATTTATATACTTTTTTTTCCTGGATGCCTTCTTTAAAATTAAATTTTTAATAACCTTTAAGCCTTGCAGCCTTGAGGGAATAATTTCTTTCACAGTAGTTCAAAGGTTTAATTTCACAGTAAAGCTTTTGAAATATGGTATTATCTCTTTTGTTCTAGAAAATTACTGTTTAAAAAAATCACATTTCAAAGTAATGATTGTAATGAGAAAAAGATATGAGGCCCAACTTCAAAAGGGAAAAATGATAACCTCGCCTGTGATGTCCTCTAGTGAGCCTTTCCCTCGTGGATTCTAATTTGTAACAGTTCAAAAAAATCTCTGGAATTGCACAGTCTCTACCCAGTAATACAGCCTGGACTGCACTCTATGAAAGAGGGGGAGGTTGATATAGACATAACAGAAGCCATTAACTTTCTTATATAAATAAAATGCAGTATGTCTTCCATCTTGCTGTGTGTGTGCATTCTACAAGGCTGTTTCCAACCAATGTTATCTGTGGTGTTCTAAAGCCATTCTCTTGAACATTATAGTCATATGTACAGTTGCAGAAGAGACAGTGGAAATTGTCAAGTGTAGTAGAGCCTGAAAGGGAAGGAGAACAGAACTAACAAATACTGAGCACTCAGCTTGTGCCAGATAGACACTGTATACTAGGGTTCACATATATATTAACTTTTTAAATATTCACAGCAGCCCTGTGAGGTAAGTATGCTGTTAGTCACCTTTTACTCATGGTGAGACCTCAAACTACAAGGGATGCTACTCACTTGGTTTGGTTACTTTAAAAATAAAAATCCTCACTGTGACTTCCAATCAGAAGTTTATTAAATCATTTTAGAAGAGAATTCAAAGGGATTTGATAACTTGCAAATTCAAAAAGACATAAAACACATTAATGAAGACAAACTAATGGAATGAGAACATATATGCATGGTAGAAGTAGAGCCATATACATTTAGGAGAAATACTACCATTAGCTAGTAAAGGATTGAAATGAAGTGGGGTAGGTGTGGTAGTTGGGGACACCAAAGACTCAAAATACATGGATATCATTTCTAGGGCTGCAAAACCTTGGGTAAGTCACTGAAATTTTCTTAGCCTCATTTACTGCATCTCAGAAATGGGTAAAAAAAGATTTTCAATGTTACCCTCAAATGATAAAATGGTTAAGGATGTGAAGAGGCTTTCTGAACTATATACTACCATGTTTAAGACAAGAAAATTACCATGATTAAGTGCAAGATAATCGTTAGAATGGAGTCAATTCAATCTAGACACTTTAAGGAAATAACATTTTGAATGGCTAATAGAAATATAAGCCATAGATCATAATATCATGAACTTTATTCCTGCTATTCTGTACCCTTTAATCTTCGCTTTACATAATAGTTAATTTTATTGAATACATATTATTTGCCACACTGTATGATAAGTAATCTGCATGCATTATCATATTAAAATCTCCCAATAACTCAAAGAACTTAGCACTATTATAAATTTTAGGAAACTGATGCTTAGAGCTATTAAGTAGTTTTTTTCAAGGTCACACTAAATACTGAGATCAAGATTCAGAACTAGATCTTGGCTGGATGCAGCAGCTCACACCTGTAATCCCAGCACTTGGGAAGCCCAGGAGGAAAGATCACTCGAGGCCAGGAGTTCTAGACCAGCCCAGGCAACATAGCAAGGCCCCATCTCTAAAGGAAAAACACATAAATAAAATTAGTCAGGCATGGTGGCACACGCTTGCAGTCCCAGCTTCTCAGGAGGCTGAGGCAGGAGGATCACTTTAGCCCAGGCAGTTGAGGTTGCAGTGAGCTATGATCATGATCCTGTACTCCAGCCTGGGCAACAGGGAGACCCTGTCTCTTTGAAAAAAAAAAAAAAAAGCAAAACTAAGTCTCTCTGATTCATTCATTTATTCATTCAACAAGTCTTTATTAAGCTCTTACTACACTAGGTATTAGGAGTACAGTGGTGAACAATATAGACAGTCTTCACACTTGTGAACTTATTGCCTAGCAGTAAAGGGAAGATATTAAGTATACAAATATATGATTAATGGAGTAATTGCATTTTATATGTTTTTTTTAGATGTTTATTGGTAGTTACAGATACACACTCAGACCGTTCTTGTTAGATTTGCAATATATATAAAAATTTTCTCCTTTCTGATAGGTACCTTGTGGAGATAATGTAGGGTAGTGGGCTTTTATTCTCTTCAACTTCAAGGAGTCATTTATTGCAACTAATTTACTGCTTAATTCTGATATTTTCATATAATAATTTGTATTTTAACATTTAAAATGGTACCTATATTCAACTTAAATACGATGGAACTATGATGCACCAGCAAAAAATAATGGTGTGGCCATTGGATACATATATTCTCAAGTAGCCAAATGGCCCTGCGGTTGGTCTCCAACATGCATGTCTCAGGAATGAATGTCTTTGCTGGCCCTAGAACTGGGTTGCCTGGAATGATATATTTCAATCTTGTAACACCTCGACTTAGTCGTTAAATAATTTCTTTCTTGTCTCTAAACCAAGGAACCCTGTTTGATAAATTTAAACATATGAGGTGGAAAGAGTTTCTATTGTGACCTATGTTATAGGTGGTTGCAGTGTGTAATAAAATATATATATATATATATATATATATATATATATATATTTGATCTTTATATTCCCTGGTTCCTGGAGGAGAGTTCATAAAACCCTTAGAATTTCCTGAATGATAACAGCACCCTTTGACCATACCTGAGTTTATGTTCATAAGATGAGTCTTGGCGGGCTTGTAGATAGCTTCAGGATGGGGGCTGGTCACCACAGAAGATAATACTATGATTAGAGGGTTAGAGTTATCAGTCCCATCCCAACTTCTGTTTTCAGGGGGTCAGGAGAGACTGGACATTGAGTTCAATCATCAACGACTAATGATTTAATCAATCATACCTATGTAACGTAACTTTGATAAAAACTCTGAAACACTGAGGTGAACATATGGATGTGTTGGGTAGGTGGCATTCCCAGAGACGGTCTAGAAATTCTGTACACCTGCCCCTTCCCTACCTCACCCTATATATCTCTTCCATCTGGTTGTTCCCGTGTTGTAGCCTTCAAAATAAACTGTAATCCTAAGTATACTATAGCACTGTCCTGAGTCCTGTGAGTTGTTTTAGCAAATTACCAAACCTGAGGGAGGTCATGGAAAGTCCTGAATTTGTAGATGGCCAGAGAGACATACAGATAGCCTAGGCACCCCATTTGTACCTGACATCTAAAGTGGAGACAGTCTTGATTGTCTGTGGGGTCTGCACTACCTCTGAGTAGCTTGTGTCAGAATTTAATTGAGTGGTGAGAAAAGTTTGTGTCAGAGAATCGGCTGGTGTTAGAATGATATATTTATTTGAATTGCTTAGAAAAACCACAGAGTGGTAGTAGGGATTTAACTTTGTTTCACCAAAGGGTCAGGACCAGGCTTAAATTATGATTGTGCCATTTCAAATTTGTGTAATGTTGGACAAGTTACTTAATTTCTTGAAGTGTCTGTTTCCCATTCCATGAGATTGAAACACTCAAAAGAGGATTGTTAGAAAGATTAAATTAGCTACAGTCAATACAGGGATTTTCCCAATAGCTGACACCTTGTAAGTGTTTGGTAATTTTTAACTTTACCCTCCCCTTCTTTTCTTTTCTCTAAATATAAGCTCTAGACCAAGCGATTTAGTAATTGCCCAGAAATCCTGTAAGGTTCTACATATACATATTATACTAGATAATCTCCAGCATTCCTTTAAGAACTGATGTCTTTCAGAATGTCTTACACATCTAGAAGTAGAATAAAAAAATAGAAAAATTATGTAAATTTTATATCTCATGTCTATTTTCCTGGATTTTCCAGATGAGCATGTTGCCCAAGGGATACAGAGACTTGGTTGATGTCATTAGGTTACTTAGTGGTTATAAAGTCCTGCATTTCCAGTCTGTCACAGCCTACATATTTCTCTTGCCACAATTTACAGACCAGGGTCAGACCATGTGTCAGGCAATGTCCTGGTTTGGAGTTTGGGAAATGTAGTCACCAGTTTAGACTATATTGCAATTAAAATGCAGGAGGTAGTGCAAGAAATGACATTGAATTAATTAACATTTACAATATATTAGCTATGGGATTTTTTTCCAGGGGCAAAAGTCAGGGAAGAAGGGGTAGAGTATTTGCTTCTAATAAGGAGGTAGAAGTGCCTTTAAGGCTTAACTACTAAAGGTCTAACAAAACCAGCTTCTGACAAGACAGACCAGCCAGCCTCTGCGTGTTTAGCAATTTTCAATACACAGTTCCGCTTTCACACTTCAATAATTCATTTTCTAGCACTTAGAATCTAGAAACCTGCTAACCTCACTGATGTAGCTAAAATGCAAGAAACAGAGTTCAATAACAAAAATCTCCACTATCTCATCTCATTTCCCAGTAAACTATGTTGGAAACATGTGTAAATAGTACCAAGCAAACAGAGCATTTATGGTGTCCTTTAGAATGTCTTCTATTTGAATTCTAGATTTAGTGAATTTTAGAGTATAACCCCTTTCCCTAACAAAAATGCAAAACTTTCTAAAATAAAATTTCTAATACTATCATAGAATCTTCAAACTTAGATTCAAATAGAACATACATGGGGCATCCAATTTGTTCATGTACTGCTCTGAATGGTTTTAATCTCTGTGTGGTAGGTATTATTGCTCTCGATTCAAAGATGAGGAGCTTTAAACTGGTGGAAGTTAAATTATTTTCCTGAGGCTGGAATTGAAATAAAGCATGGAGGTTGTCTATTTTCACATTTGGCCCACGGAAAAATAATCTGTACAAAAGTTTGAAAGGATAAATCCAAATAGAATTGATGCTTCCTATAATGAGAAATTAATTATTAACTTTACACTTTACGAATAAGCATGAAAGTTAACATTATCATTTCGCATTCCAGAAGTTAATTCCACTCTGAAAAGTCATTGATTCTGCCTATCAGAGGTACCTCCTTAGGTTATAGTCACAGTACATATTTAACATAAATTCTTATGTTCAAATATTGAACAATGACTGGATATGTAAAATAAACAGAATAATCCTCTAAAACAGGTCTTCTTTCCAATCATCTTAAATACTAGAAAAATAAAACAAATGTCTGAGAGTATTGAAACCACCTTTACAAATTGATAAAGGGGTGCAAGGCAAGAACTGTGGTAAGGGACTAGCTAAAAATAAGACACAGGCTTAGCTAAAAATAATGATAATACTTTGCCACTGTCCCCCTGTTTGCTTCTCTATAATCGCCACTCTGGAGCCACATAGCTGGTGGTCATAAAGATTCTTAGCTTTCTCCATAGATAACATCACCCTTTTGAAACTTAAGGATAGTTTCTGACGTATCTTCCAGGTCCTGCATTCCAGTGGAACAGCTGACCACACAGACCAGAGGCCCATACTGAGGAACTGACTCAACTGGTATTGGGACCCCCATCCCAAAACCTGGTCAGCAAAGAAGACAATTTCTACAACCCCGTGGTTCCACCCTGAACACAGCAAATTAGCAGACTCAATTGCCTGTGCCAAACTGTATTTAAAAACCCTGTCTCCCAAATTCTCAGGGAGGCGGATTTGAGAAATTTCTCCCATCTTCCTCCTTGGCACTATGGAGAATAACACTCTTTCTCTGTGGCAAACCCTGCTGTCTAAGCGTATCGGCTTCCTCTTGGGCAGTGGGCAAAGGAACCTGGTTGGGCAGCAACAGTATGAGGGGCTTTTCAAGTCCATCGGTGCCATACACATGATCACATATATTTTGTTTTTCAAAGAAACTTAGGATGATTTACTGAGTAATTTATTTAGTTATGTTTAGATACCATAAGCAAGAATGACAATTCGGTTTGATTGGTTGTCAACATAGCTCTAAAGTAATTCAGGTGGAACTATTGCTGAGTGAAGGAATTACGACCATCATCTACATAAGCTTGATCTCTGAAGGCCACAAATATTTAACAGGCCTATAACAAACCCTTCAATGTATTTCCAAAGATTTAAAAGTGATTTAATGGTGTACCAGCTGTCTTGTTAATATCAAGAATGTTATCCATGATGTAGCCTTTGCAAATCATTATGTACTTGGTATTCACGCAAATAATTGCAATACCATCTAACAGTTATTATCAATTTTGTGCAAGACACTTTGATAGCTAATTTGCACCTTTTATATATATTACCTCCAGTGCACATTATAAAAATATTGGTAAGATCTTTTGTATTCTCACAGTGTTATAGACAGAACACCAGATATCAGAAAAGTAACACTTAAGTAACATTGGCAAGGTCTGTCTTTTTCCCACAATTTTACAGACAAGGAAACCAGAGCTCAGAAAAGTCAAGACGCAGCTAATATGGACCTAAGCTGGGACTCAAACTCAAGTGTCTTTGATACTAAAGGCAGGGCTGCATTCCTCACTGCTTCTTTTGAATGTTTGACAAGATCAGAGCAAACTTCAGTATAGTAAAGGAGGGCCAATCATCCCTGGCCTAACAAAGCACTTCGCTGGATGTTCAGCAGATTAAAAACCCAAATGTCCATCAGATTAAAAAGTCCTATATGGGCTGTGGCATCAATGGCAATCTGATCACCAAAGATTTATGCTTCCTGTCTCTGATATAGAGTCACAGACTAGATTTCTTGAGCCCCCACTAATCTAGATAAAGCTGATTTCTGGCCAATGCTATGGATGAAGGAGATGTACAACACTTCTAGGCCTGGACCATAAACACCTCCTGAGTGATATTTCATTGTTTCTTGTTTTTTTAAGCTAACTGGTTATCAAAATTGAGGAAGATCTTGGAAACCAAATGTTGGAAGGGCAGAATGTCTATCAGCTGGGTCCTTCAAGCATAACAACACTCTTTTATCCCCACTTCCTGCTGAGTGGTCTCTGGGTGAATGAGAAATAAACATCTCTTGTTTCAAGCCCCTGAGACTTGGGAGTTTACCTCTTAGAGTAGTTAGTGATAATTAATACAGATTATGAAGGATGCATAATATTTTCAGAATATAGTCAATCGAATCTATGCGGGTCAAATCAATTTTATAGAAGAGCAAAATATTGTAATAGCATTAAGTCTGTTTCTCTTTTAGAAAAGGATTTTAAGATAACTTTGGTAAACAGACTAAAGAAAAGAGAAATATTACTTTGGAATGTTAAATGGATGTAACTTTGGCTTGCACTTTACAGAACCGTTAATAAGAAAGCACTAGTTTTTAATGTCCTTGGAAACAGAAAGCAAAATTAGAATCTATTCCAGGGGTTGGAGATGAAGCAAAATGTCCCAAGGAAATGATAACATACCAGAACAAGACTTTAGCATTTTTCTGTCTTTAGCAGCAAAATGACCAGGCAGATTTTGAGTAAGGCTTAAAAGGTCAAAATCAATGATACAGTTTAATCAATCTCTCTCTTTCTCCTCCTTTACCTTTTTTTTTCTTACTATCTTAAATATAGATTAAAATTACTGGCCCTGATAAGAATGATACATACCATGTATTGAGAATATTTTGTTATAAAAAATATCATCATGCACTTTACATGTTATTATAACAGTAACACTCAAAACAGCACCATAAAATGAGCATTATTTTAGCCATTTTATAATTAGGGAAACAGAAAGATTAAAGGAGATGCCGGTGGCCACAAGGCAGGTATGAATGGGAACTAGGATATATTTGCCTGGTTATCCTCCTCTACCCAAGACACCTCAGGCTTCCATCGCCAACGTCAGTACTCTCTCTGTTTTCACTTGTGACTGTCTAAATCGTAAAACTGCTAGCATTCACCAAGCTGCCTTCTGCTTAGCCACTCTGCAGGATTCGAGTCTGCTGGTCACTCCCTCTCTTGGCATGCCTCGCACCACTGTCTTCTTGTCTTCCTAACTGTACCTACTTATGGGCTGCCTTCACTTTTTTCTGCCCTGAAAGACTTGAAACACTGCTCTTCCTACTGGGGAAATTTCAGTTTTTCAGCTCCCCACATAGGTTCCCAGCAACACTTGGAATTTTTTTTTTTCTCAGTGGGGTGTCACTATTGAATTTATGTCCAGGGTTCACATATTCAATACATAAGAAATGTATTTTATTCTTTCTATACAGTCTGTATTTTCTGTAGCACACTTATGCAAAGGACATGTTCTCTATAAATCTTACAAATGAAAATGTGAATGTGAACATGCAAATCTGGTAACACTGTGAATTGAGATATAAATAGAGGAGTCTAATACATGAAACATCTTCTTCAAGGCAGGGAAAACAGATCAAAGGAGACAGAAGAAGATTTGCTTCAGTGCTTGGGACCTTGTTTTTTGCCAAACTCAAGGAATACAAACAACAATATTGACTTTGTAAGGTCAAAGTTACCGGAATTTTAAACAAAATGACTGCAGTGGAAGGAACATTGTTTGATGTACATCACAAAAGGAAAAGTATATCCTCCAGAAAAAAGGCTACAGCTTGCCCATCATTAGCATTTTAATCTTTAGACACATAAAACCTTTTTAAAAAATATTTTAAAAATAACTGTAGGGTTATATGAAAAGGCATCCAGAATTTATTAATAGCCTGCAATGTTTCAGAAATTTTTCTAATTTATTTAATCATCACAAAAAGTCTTTGAGGAGAATTATACTCTCTCTCTCTCTCTCTCTCTCTCTCTCTCTCTCTCTCTCTCTCTCCTCTCTCCATTTTAAAGGACAGAAATTTCTGGCTGAGAAGTTAGGTGATTTGCCCAAAGTCCTAAAATTGGTGAGAGGTAGGGTCATAATGTGAAATTGTCTAACATGTTCAGAAATAATTTTAAATAGAAGCAGTCTTCAACATTCAGCCTCCAAAGGGTGCATTTATGAACTTGATAATATGCAAATTTTACAGAGTACAACTTTAAAATCCTGCTGTTGGACACTATAAACACCTAGATATAAGAAATGTTGAATTTATCATTCTTTGCTATGACACATCTTCTCTATCATGTAGCTCCTATGACTAAATAAGTTGGTTTTTACCATTAACATGTACACAACATGAGGTATGATTTCTAGTGGTACCATATCACCTTCAAAATAATAAGAAAATAGAGAATGGGATTAGAACATACAGGGCCGGACTGCCTTGGTTAAAATTTTTGCTTAGGCACTTGCTCTAACTGTGACCTTGGACAAGATGCTCCATCAAAAAATGATGCTTCAGTTTCGAGATTTGCAAAATGGGGATAATCATAGTTCTCACTTCATAGAGTTGTTGTGAGAATCTAATAACTTCACATAAGCAACATGTCTGAAACATTGCTCTGCTTATAGTAGATGTAGTTATTATTAACCTTAATAAAGGTTAATTTTTTAAATTATTTTTTAATTGACATATTGTAATTTGACATATTTGTGGGGTACATTTTGGTGTTTTGATACATGTATGTTGTATAATGATCAAATCAGGGTATTTAACGTGTCCATTAAATTATCTCATGCATTTATCATTTCTTTGTTGTGAGAACATTCAAAAACCTCTCTTTCAGCTATTTTGTAATACATTAATACAATACCTTACTGTTAACCATTGTCGCAAAGGTTCATTATTCATATTACCTCTTCTAGTCCTTTCCATTACTTTTCTTATGTACAAAAAAGTATATCTCAACCTACAGAATTACTTATGGATTACTGGATACTCTGAGTTCTGTAATATATTTAGGCCTCTCCATGAGTTGTTTATTCTGCCATAAACATGTTCTCCACATTTTGTAAGCCGTGGAAGACTCTTACTTTTCCATCAGAACCAAGATCTGTCCTCGCCTTATCATGGAAGACTTCCTTGATTGTTCTTAGCATGGTTACTTGCCATTTCTCCAGCTCCCACAATATCCAGAATATGCCTCTATCAGAATATGTGACATTATTAAAAATGCTTACTTACCTATCCAATTTACCCATAAGCATAGTTTATTAGATAGCAAGAACAATATCTTGTTTCTATTCTTTGAATAAATAGTTTGCTCATGGTAGACACCCAATAAAGAAATGTGTGTTCAGTAAATAGATGAATGTACAGGGAGGACAATTCAAAAGAATGTAAGTTCTATTTTCATGCTAGGTGGATCTTCTTTTGGGGTTCTTGCAAAAAGTCTGTCTTTTATGTGATGCAATGATTAATGAGGTCTTTTGAACATTAATCTTTTGGATATGGTCTTGATTATGTTCTATAATCACAGACACTACAATGAAGTTTCAGGATATTTGAAACAGCATTGTGAAGACTAAATAGCATTTTTTGTGAAGAGTAAAATTCTTGCTTTGGAGGAAGTATGAGGAAACAGAAAGGAAAAGAAAAACAAGATTGGCTGCTTATATTATTGAGTGTCAGACCTACTCTTAGGCCCTTCATATTGACTTTTTCATTTCTCATTCAGTTTTAGGTGAGGTTAGGTTATCTCCAACATCATAAACTAATATAAATAGTTTTCAAATATTATTTTAACAATATTTTGAAAACACTGTTCTTGAGTATGTATGTATATAAGTCAAGTTTTTGAGGTGTAAATCAGGTATAGTAAAATGCCTATGTTTTCTATCACTCTCCCCCATAAATAGGGTGACTATACATCCCAGTTCCTCAAGGGTTTCAGGTTGGTTTCCCTGAGTAGTAGCATCTGAGATGGATGATGGACATCGGAGTGAAGGTGTGGATTAGGGAATACCCTGGGTATTTACTCCCGTGGAAGATAAGGGAGGGAAGCAGGATCAGGCAGAAGGAAGAGGGAGCCTCAATGCAGTGGTGGTTCCAGCCAATCCTAGGGGAGCTCCGAGGCTGAAGTGGCCCCACAGAGTTGTCTGTGTGGAGGTGGGGAAGCTGCGCCCAATCCTCCACACATACCACACACTGGGCTGGTCACTGGGATGAGAGCTCCTCTGAGAAAGGGGTGTGATGTTGAATGAGTTGACCCTCCTTCCCTGGGACCACCTCTCTGAAGGCGGTATGGGTGGCATATCACAGTACCCACCAGGCATGATTGTTCTTGGTTTGTACCTGTTTTCCACATGTAATTACTAATAGTGCCCCCTGTCACACTCTAAATTATCTTAATTTGAACAACAAATTGTATTATTATCCTACTTTTAAAGTACGTTCCCTGGCCATCATGGACCTAGGAAAAGAGGAGAGGGGAATGCAAAAGAAGAGGAAACAATGTAATGTCTAAAGGAAGAAAAGTTGCAAATGTATTCTCTTTTAACCATGGGGAAGTATAGGCAGGAAAAAAGGGACAGCAATAAGTCAAAGAGTAGTATGTCCTCACTTTCTCCCACTCAGTGTGGAACATAGGGGAGCAGAAGGTACTAAAACATCAGAGAGATATGGGGACACCTGAGAATATCAGAGGTATAAAGACACACTCCCCTATTTGCTTGTAGCATTAAGTCTCTCAGATTCAAGACTCTAGGAGAAGCTCTCTGTGTGGTACAGTATGTAGTAACGGCAGTGTTGCTCGATAGGTGGGCTGAAACAGCTATACTGAATCCCACAGCTTGGAGTGATGTATGCAGAAAAAAGTGAAGGTCTACTGTCCTGGTATGAAGATATCCAGATACTAACGGACTTATGAAGATCTCCAGTGGGGGGGCAGGGGCACTGCAAAGGCTCCTACTCCAGCAGTGTGTGCCATCCTACCGAGGGAGCAGACCAGATAAGCCACTGCGCCAGAAACCAAGAAGGATGCAGAGACCCCAGAGTGGATTCCCAGTTCTCTTCTCCTCCACCAACGTCAGTATTAAATATGTCTCACTCTCCAAACACCATTGCTGTTGGGCAATGATTCTTCCCTATCCCTGTTAGGTGGATGTTCTTCCATGTTTGATGGAGCTCTGTTACTACAATATTTCCAGACTCTATTCAGACCCTCGCTTACATTTGTTGTGTCTTCACCACTTTCTAAGTTAGGAAGGAGGAACTGGTTTGTGAAGCAGAGCTCCTTTCTCTTTCTATTGGCAGTGAGCTATTCACTGGGTGTATGCCAGGCCAGGCCAGAGTCTCCGTGTGTGTAGAATCCTTCTCAGATCAGAATTAGAGAAGTTACCAAGAATGGAAAAACAAGCACTGCATGTACCATCAAATTGGTAGTAACTGAACAACACATAAGTGTACATATAAGAATAACATCTATTGGATGTCGGGTAGGGGGGGAGGGGGAAGGGGGAGGGGCGAGGAGGAGGAGGGGACGGATATATGCATACACAAAGGGTGCAACGCGCACCCTCCGAGAGATGGACACGCTTGGGACTGGGACTTGGGGGGAAGGGGGGGCAAGGGCAACATACGTGACCTAAACATCTGTACCCCTATAATAACAAACAATTAAAAAAAAAGAATTGGAGAAGTTATTTGCCCATAGATATTAGTCACATTCTTAAAAATCCACTTCATCAGTAGTAAAGGTGATATCATATTTCAGTAAATCTAAAATTCACATCCTTTCCACATTTTAACATTTCTGAAATTGGGGTTGCATCTTACATCTAATAGTATCTGACGGCACTTTTAACCAAGTGGTAATCGTAACAGTAATCATTGCCTACACTCTTGCTAATATTAAACATGTCAGTGTCAAAACTTGCTGAATGGGGATAAGAAATAGGAGAAAATCTTGAAGATTGTTTTTGAGCCTTAAGAACTAAATAGTGAAGAGGTACATCAGACATGTTCAGAGACATTCTCCAAGCAAGAGTCAAAATTAATTAATCTAGTTCCACATCATTGGAAAGGCAGCTTAAAAGTCCAGTACCACAGCTTCTAGATTTTTGTTGTTGTTGTTACTGCTTCAATAGACTGTTTTGAGAATGCTGGATCACCAAGACTTCTGATGGCACATAGGGTGATATTGCATGGGAAAAACTCAAAAATTGACTGTCTGAGTCAAATAAATCAATCTCAGAATACAAAGAAGCTTTAGGAAACTTTTATCAATTTATGTGGTTCATATTTTCCTTTTATTTTTCATAAGACCAATGCTTGACAAAAATATATGAGTAATTAAATCTAAATTCCTTTCAATGAGTATAAAATAAAATTATGTAAGAAAGCATACTGTAGAATATTGACCAGAAGTGTTATTTTTCTAAAATATATAAAATAATAGTGTATTTTAATATAATGATGCCTTTCTTCAGATTCAAAGAAATGTAACATTTTGATCATTTCATTTGCTCCTTAATTTCTCAATAGAGTAAAACCTTGAATAATAAAGAAGGCTACTGTCCTTTCAATGACCTCGATGCCATTTTTGAGAGAGGAAAACAAAAGGACAGAACTCTAAAAGACTAAGCTTTTACATGAAAGTGATTGTTTTAAATGAAACAAAACTATTTAAAACTGACGAGAATCAGTTGTGATTAATTAGCAGGTTTAAACTCTCATACTACCCAATAGGCTGAGAGAGTTCACTTAAGAAACCTTAGATCAGTTACAAGAAATTAAGAAGCTATGCTTAATTCATGAATTTTAGCTAATACTCAGTAAATATACAGCCTAGTTACACCCATTGTTGGAGATGAGGACAAAGCACCCTGGAGTGCTTGAGTAACCTACCCAAGATCACACAGGTTAGTAGGAAGAAGCTGAGTTGAATCCAGGTCATCATCACATTTCAAGGGCCTTTGTCCTTCCAATGTGTCATGCTGTCTTTCTTTCTACACACTGCATTTTTATTTTATGGAGTTTAATTCTGTCTCAACTTGGCAATCTTTACTTTGGGACTACTTGAAGAAGGGAAGGACGGGAATGACTGATGAACTCAAAATGCTTGGAAGCAATTTGCTTTTTGATTCAATAATTTTAACTTTTGGGTATAAATGAGTGTGTACATCTGCAACTATAAAGAGAACTTAAAAGGGGATGGTTCTTCAATACACACTTGAAATGAATCCATGGTTAATAAGGCTCAGCTTTGAAACTAATGAATATTTAATTAAATGTTTGACTTCATCAAGGAGACTTAGTAAATTACTGTCAAAGTACTATGCCTATTAACATCCTTTCCAGCTCATGGATGTACCCAGAGCTGAAGCGCAGACAAGATTCAGAGGATGTTGAGCTGGCAAAGTCTTTAGAGATCACCTCATCTGGGGCTTTCCAACACGTGTTCTATTCAGCACAGTTTTAGATATTGTCTAAGAACAGGGCATCATGTTGTCAAATGAGCAGACAGGGCAATCACCTGGGGGACCCACGTGGCCCATCATCCTAGCAAAAGCTTCAAGGGAAAAACAAAAAAAAACCAAAACGGATTAAATACATTTTACCCAGGCTTTCCTGAAGCTGATTTTGCCATTTAAAACTGGTCTCTTTGTGCTTTACCACATATCAACAGCTCAAGAAAAAGGGAGTTCTTGGGATACATTTTGGGAAATGCTGACTTAATACCAACAGCACAACATTTTTTTGTAAAAATAAGGGGAAAAAAACCTCAAAAGTTTTGGGTTACCCACCCTGCACCATCTAGCAAACTAATAATGATACAACTGCTGGGTCCAATGACCCAGCCCCTCTGTTTTCCCCCATTGCAAAGATTTCAGAACCTTATATTTGATCAGGCTTCTCATGTATTCCATCTGATTTAATGGTCTTTAGTGAACTCACAGGTTTTATATTATTATTTCTTGTTTTAACATGTAACCAAGGGACTAGGTTCTTCTTCTACAGTTATGTAAAACCTCAGCTTCACTTTGTTTCAACATTTAATCAAATCTTGCTTAGTACCCCTCCCCCACTCATTCCCCAGAGCTGCTAATTGCTTTAGCTACATCTCTACCCTGAATATTCTTAATTGTGAAAGGGTCTGAACGGATACAGGGTTTAAATTTGATTTACGAAAATCTCTTAAGCGGTTTTCATTGCCTTTAGTAGAAAGCGTCCTTTCTTTTCTGTTTGAAGAGGTGTTAATTAAATACTTTGAGTTAATTTAAAATTAACAGTGGATATAATCTGATGTCTTTCTATTGAATCAGCAAGTTCTAAATGATAACTCTCAGGTCAAGAAGCTTCCTGTTTTAGGTGTGGTTAATCTAAGTGAATAGACCATTTCTGAGAATGAATCACCACCTCCTATTCTATAATTATATTTTGCAGAAAGAAAATATCAAAACAGAATCTAATCCACTTTGAAATGGGAAGAGAACTGGCTGTGTAGATTCATGAAATCTTCAGATATTCTAGAGCAGGTGTTGGCTTTCACGGAGCTTGTCATCTAACAGCACTAGACCCACAGAACTGTTGGAGTAGGAAAGATCACATGTCCCATTTCCTCATCATGAAGGCAAAAATGTTGAGTCCCATAAAAGGAAGTGATGAGCCCAGGATCACCTAGTAAATTAGTACCAGATTTTGAAATTAGAACAGTTGTTCTTACTTATATTCCACAGAAAAATTTAGAAGTGCCACATCTCATAATCAGTCCATTTTTTCTTGTGGTTGTCCTATGGATGGAGGCAACAATCATTGCACCACAATGAATTTCAAAGAGTAATATATTAAACCCTTCTCTTTTTCTGTTTTCCTGGTAGATTTGGTTTTCTATTGCTATACGACAAATTACCATAAACTTAAGAACTTAGAGCAACAGACATTTATTATAGCACAGATTATGTGGGTCCGGAGTTTAGGCACAGTTCTTCTTGGTCCTCTGCTCAGGTCTCACAGAGCTGCAATCGGCATGTCAGCCCAGATGTATTCCTTTCTGGAGTTGGGGGCCCATTCCAAGCTCATAATTGTTGGCTGAATTAAATTTCTTGCCATTGTAGGACTGAGGCCCCTGTTTTCTTGCCCGACCATCAGCTCTTCATTCCTAAAAGCCATTCACAGATCCTTGCCATATGGCCCTCTCAGGACATGGCAGTTTCTTCAAGGATAGCAGGAGAGAACCTTTCCCATTACTCTGTCAAGTGTGTACCTGATTAGGTCAGATCCACCCAGGATAATCTTTTTAGATTAACTCAATATCAATTGAATAGCAATCTTAGTTACATCTGAAAAAAACCCTTCACCTTTGCCACATAATGTAACCTAATCAGGGAGTGCTAACCATTATATTCACAGGTCCCAACACATTCAAGGGGAAAGGATTACCCAGGGTACGTTAACTAGGCAGGTGGGAATCTTGGGGCTGAGAATTCTACCTATCCACCATAAGAGCTAGCTTCACTTACTTCCAGAGGCAGATTTATGATGTTTATGTTGCTTACATTTCAGGTCTTTTTACTTACATGGGCCACTGTGAGTGCTGGGAATGGCTGGAAGTTAGACAGTGTCTAGGCAGATAGAAGCAGCTAAGTTTTCATAAGAAAGCATTTTCATATAACCATTTCTATGTCAGCACTTATGATTCAAGAAGAAAAAGACCTAAAATCTCCAGTTATTTTATTGTAATTTACTTTCTCATTCTAAATAAATATGCCCTTTCTTACCTAATTGTGTGTGTGTGTGTATGTGAGTATTTTCCTGAAGGAGGGCTCCTCAATTTTTGTAAGCTTCAGGACTCAAAATACCTGGTGCTACCACTGTCTCCTGCCACTCACCATGATCCTTTTTTTTTCTTTTTTTACTTTCAATCATTATTTTATTTTATTTATTTGTTTATGTATTTTTTTTCAGCATATTGTGAGGGTACAAACATTATGGTTACACTTTATGTCTTTGCCTCACCCAAGTGCGGGTTAAAGGCATGCCCTTCCCCCCTACAGTGCTCCCTGTGTCCTTTAGTTGCAGATTTACCCCCCCAAATCCCCCTAATCCCTGGAGAGTATTTCTGCCATACTCACCATGATCTTATTATTAATAATACAAATGCTTGGAACCGTTGCCCATCTTAGAACTCACCAGAATTTTTCAGTTTTACATAGCATAGAGTAAGTACTCAAAAATGCCCCCCCCCAAAAAAAAAGCAAATAAAAAAAGCAAAGCGACAAAAAGAGAAAGGAGAGAAAACTGCAATTTGAGAATCAGAAATTATTCTTTCCATTTTGTGGCTGCAAAACCTGAGGCTAAACAAAACGCACATATCATGTCTAGGATCACACGACTTGATGATGACAAAATATAACTCCATTCCAAGTCTCCATGCAGAACGTCTAGTCTGTCTGTTGCTGAATTCATTGGTGACTCCTCACCAAATGCATATACCATGAGGTATTAATTCCTAACTTCTTACAGCAGGTATATCAGTGTTATGAGCAAATCTGTATTCTAGGTACACAAAGTAACTTGGTTCGCAAATCCCATATTTTAATTCCAGATTGAGGGGATTCTAGGTTGGGCAAAGGCCCATGGGTTATGACTAGCCAATAATTGCCCTATAAAACATTCTCCTGAAGAGTAAGGAATGCAATTTAATAAAGAGAGTAGAACATTTAGACTGTGGCATGGTAGCTCAGTGGTAAGTTTCAGACCCAAACTGAGTTGGGTCTGAGTCTAAGTCTACCACTACCTTGGGCAAAACAAGTAAATGTCTTTTCTATAAAGTGGAGATGATACTAATCCCTACCTCTTGAGATTCTTGTGCAGATTAAATGACATAATACATGTGAAGTTCTCTGTACAGTACAGTACAGAATCACTTTCCATAAATGTTGACTGCAGATTAGCCCAGGCACTCCTGCATAGATGCTCCATTCCTAGGCAACCTCATGCAGGTCCTCCCTGGATATTTTAGCACTCCACCTCATCCTAGCACCTAAAATGGACAAGAATTTGCATTGCAATCTTGTATTTGTAAATAATTTTATTGGAATTTTTTGCATATATGTCACAAATAGACAGTTTGATATATTTTTACAACTAAACACATTCCTGTAACTGGCATCCCAGACATCTCTTATGTTCCCATACAGTCACTATCCCTACTCTTCACC
The DNA here is from genome assembly GCA_004363605.1 of Indri indri. Lineage (NCBI taxonomy): Eukaryota > Metazoa > Chordata > Mammalia > Primates > Indriidae > Indri > Indri indri. Next base: position 10,290 of record RJWJ010007168.1, on the reverse strand, counting down.
CAGGGGTAACTTCTATCCTTATTTCTAACAAAATAAATTAGGTTTTCTTGTTTTGAATTCAATACAAAATGGATTCTTACAGTATATGTTCTATTTTGCCTAATTTCCCCTCAATACTGTCTGTAAGATTTATCTATATTTCCAAATGTAATTGTAGATCACCCAATTCTCATTGTCTTTTATCCATTTTACTGATGATGGACATTTATGTAGTTTCCAATTTGGGGCTGTTATGAACAGGGTTGCAAAACACCCTAGTGCACGTATTTTGGCAAACACATAAACGTATTCTGTTGATTATATACCTAAAATTAGATTGCTGAGGCTAAACATAGATCCAGGTTTAGTAGATATTGTCAAATGATTCTTAAAATTTCTATACCAAATTGAACTCCCACCACCAGTGTAGGAGAGTTCTGGTTCATCCACTTGCTAATACTTGGTATTCTCTATCTTATTCATCTTAGCCATTCTGGTGGGTATGCAGTGGTATAGCATTATAGTTTTAATTCACATTCCCTGATGACTAATGAAGTTGAATACTTGCTCATATGTTTCAAGTAATTTAGATATCCTTTTTTGTGTGTGAAATACCCAAGTTCTTTGCCCATTTTTCCATTTAGTTTTCTACCATTTTTCTATGATTTATGAAAGTTTTTTATATATTTTGTATACAATATTTTTGTCAGATATATTAATTGAAAATATCTTTTTACTTTAGTATTTTCCTTTTTCACTCTTCTGATAAATAGATGTTCTTAATTATAATATATTGTGAATTTATTACATTTTTAGTTTTTATGGGTTCTGTTAGTTCCATTAAAAGCAAACCCTTTCCTTCCCTTCTCCCCACCAAATAATAGGAATGCAGCAAAGTTAAAACAGTATAGTTACCCAATGTAACTTCAATGCTTCCATTTCAGGCCTGTTTTCCTCTTTTGTTTTCCCATTTCCTCCAAAATTAGTTTTAACCATTAACATGTATAAAAGAATTATCAGTGTTAGCAGGGCAAAATAGCATCCCTTAGTAATTTTGGAAGAGAGTAGGGAAGATACTAAGAGAGACAATAGGAGAGCCATTATAATTGGAAAGAGGTGGGAGATTGGAAATCAAACCTTTATAAATGTAATTGGGTGGCAAAATACAGTTAGATAGAAGGAATAAGATCTAGCGTTCAGTAGCAAAATAGGGTAACTGTACTTAACAATAATTTATTGTATATTTCAAAATAACTAAAAAATAGAATTGGAATGTTCCTAACCCAAAGAAATGATACATATTTGAGGTGATGGATATCCCAATTATCCTGATTTGATCATTATACATTGTATTGTTGTATCAAAATATTACATGTACTCCATAAATAAGTACATATCTATAATAATTAAAAGTAAAAATAAAATTTTAAAAAGTAATTGGAGTTAAGCAGTTAAGTAGCATATTCAGAAACTTGACCTGTCCATATGTAAGGGATTAACATGGTGACCCATTCATTCATTTCTTAACAGACTATTATATTATTCTGATAGTTTTGCCTATATTTATTTGACTCCTCATTGGATTTAAGTTTCTCCAAAGCAAGGATTGGCACTTAATATCAGTCTTGAAAATTTTTTCCCACAGCTTTCTACCATAGAAGACAAATGGTTTTTTCTGCCAAGGATTTCAAAATTGAGTGGGTAAGATGGATCTCTACAAACCTGACAAGAACACGTTGCGATTTTGTAAAAGACAGTGTTTTACATTCAGTGTTCTCGGAGCACAGAGACACTGAGCATTGGGATGAGAACATCTTGAAAATCAGAGTTGCCTAGAGCTAGCCTTGAAGAATGAGGGCTTGTCCAGGTAGAAAACAAAGGAAATGATGGTTTATTCTTTTTTTTTTTCTTTTTGTAATATCCAAGAATCACACCAGAAGGCAGCTTGAATCATCTTTATACTCCTGTACTCACATAAACCACCATCCACTTCAGGCAATGGGAATGTGTAAGGTTGGGTTATAGTCTCACCTTGTTCATGGAAAGACCTATAATTTTAGATAAAAGGGGAGAAAAATGTCTACCTATCTTGTCTGTCTTTGGTATATATTGACCATGGGGTATCTCAGAGAATACTTGTCGGAAAATAATGCACAGAATAACCTTAGCAGTACATAAGATGAGCCCTGAAAGCAAACATCTGAGGTGAGAAGTTAGACTCCTAGACCATGCATCAAACTGTTCATAAGGCCTACTCTGGTCTAAGGTGCTATCCCAGGCAAATGAATAATTATATATAAAATCTGCTTCAAAAGCTAAAACTTTTCACATGGATTGCTTCCTTAAGTGTTTCAGTTTTCTTCTGTTATATATATATATATATATATATATATATATATATATATATATATGGAAATTCCACATGTGTACAGCATTTAAGTAAACACCCATCTGGTCCCTTTAAAATACTCAAACACGCCCTTGTTAATAGCTTACAGCAGTGCTGTCCAGTTGGAACATAATGCAAGACATATTTAAAATTTTAAATGTTTTAATACCTACACTTAAAAAAGTAAAAATTATTTTTCTTTTCCATATTTTTTTATTTTATTTTTTTTTCAGAGACAGAGTCTCTGTTGCCCAGGCTAGAGGGCAGTGATGTAATCATAGCTCTCTGTAACCTTGAACTCCTGGGCTCAAGCAATCCTCCTATCTCGGCCACCCTAGTAGCTAGGACTACAGGTACAAGCCACCACAGTGGGCTAATTTGTTTATTTTTATTTTTTAGAGATGGGGTTCCACTACATTGCCCATGCTGGTCTCGAATTCTTGGCCTCAAACAATCCTCCTTCCTTGGTCTCCCAAAGTGCTGGGATTACAGGTAATTTTAATGATATATTTTATTTAGCCTAATACATCCAAAATATTATCATTTCAGTATGAACATTATTAGTGAGAATATTTTACATTTTTTCTCATGGACTAAGTCTTCTATATCAAGTATGTAATTTACACTTAAAGTACATCTCATTTTGAACTAGCTACATTTCAAGGCTCAATAGCCACATGTGGCTAGTACCAACCATATTAAATAGTGAGAATAATTTGAAAAGAAAGTATTAAAAATTGAGTTTAAAGCTATATATGTCATTTCAGGAATACCTTGCATAGTATATTCTTTATATTATGTTTACAGAAAAGTTGCAAAGATAGTACAGAGTATACCTGGCACTTGGTTTTCCCTATTGTTAATAACATATATTAATATGGCACATTTGTCACAATTAACAGGCCAATATTAATATATTATCGTTAAGTTAAATTCATACTTTATTTGGATTTTATTAGTTTTTCTTCACGCTCTTTTCCTGTTCTAGGATTCCATTCAAGACACCACATTCCATTTAGTTGTCCTGTCTCCTTGGGTTCCTCTGGACTATAACAGTTGCTCAGATTCTCCTTAATGACCTTGACAGTTTTGAAGGCTACTAGTCAAGTATTTTATAGAATGTTCCTTGATTTAGGTTTGTCTGATGTTTTTTCTTATGGTTAGGTTGGGGTTATGGGTTTGGTGAAGGAAGACCCCCACAAGTGAAGTACCATTTCAACACACAGCAAGGGCGTATGCTGTAAACATGACTTATCATCAGTGATGTTAACCTTAATCAACTAAGGTAGTATTTGCAGGATTCTCCACTGTAAAGTTATTTTCCTCCCTTTCCATGCTGTATTCTTCATAAGCAATCCATTAAGCACAGCCCATAATTAAGGGGTAGAGGAGCAAGTATTTATATAAATTATTAATATTTTAAATTCTTCTGTACAAGAGAATCATCTCTTCTCCCTCATTTATTTCTTTTATTCCATCATTTATTTTTATTAGTGTGACTTTATATTATACTTTAGGGTATTGACTAATTCTACATTATCACTGTGTTGCTCAGATTGTTCTAGTTTTGGCTACTGGGAGCTCTTTCAGCTGGCTTCTGTGTTTTGGATATATCCGCATTTTGTTTTCTGAGTAATTCCTTAGTTTCTGGTGTTATAAGATGATCCAGGTTTATGTTGTAAATTCCATGCCCTATCTCTAAAATCGGCTATTTCTTCAAGGAGCTTTGGTACCTTTTACCGGTGTTAGAAACCAAGATCTGGGTACTGGGTTATATTATCTTTCAATGAAAGAGTTCTGTCCTCTTCTATAAACGTGCAGACTATTGTGCAATTTGATGAGTTCAATATTTCAGGTCAAGCTTTTGACTCGATATCCCCATGGCCTGCACCATTCAACTCTCATGTCTCACTCCTACAGCAGCTGTAGTCACACTGAATCCCTCTTTGTTCAGTGAAGATTGCCAGGGTTTCCATGCATTAATGCCTAATTGAGAACTTCCTCTGAAGCAATGAAAATTGAAAGAGAATTGAAAATGAAGAGTTTTCTGGGGAAATTTTCTATCAGAAAATCATCTCACAGATTTACCTATCCTTGTGAACTGGCTCTTTGCTAGAATGTTTCCCTTGAACTTGAAAAGAAAAGCTGGATATGGAGACTTACACAGCATATAGCACCACCAACAAAACCCACAGTTTATTCATAATAGTGTTACTTTCAAGGCACTGGGTAATTAATTTGCACCATAATCTCATTCAATCCTTAAAAAAGCCCCATGCACAGGTGCTACTATTATTTTTACTTAACAGTTGAGGAAACTGAACATGAAAGATTAGCTTGTGCACGGCCACACAGCTAAAGACTGACTGAAATAGAGATGAGTGTTAATCTCTCTGACTTTGATTAACTTCACTTATCTGACCTCACTTACCCACTGCACAATATAGGCTGCAATAGATCCTATTTTCTCAGACTATCCTGCTTCACAGCCTTTAAGGGGATTCTGAATATCTGTGGTTAGCATAGAAGGCTTTACGTGTAATTTTAAGAAGAAGGAAGCAATATTTGTTTTCAGAACACTTAAATTTTGTCTCAACATGTGTAATTGCCATAAACATAGCTGGAAAGTTCAACCAAAACTCATTTATATAAAGCCTCATTAAAATAGAAGGCATATTCCATGAAAACATCTCTGGGAAATCATATTATTTAATAAGAAAATATACATTTGCTTTTGAAATTTGATTTTATATTTGGATACTGATATAAATATGCAGATTTTGTTAGTAATAGAACAGTACTAAAGAATTTCTGTTAACAAAAATTTCTTGTGATTTTTTTTTTTTAATTTTAATTTAGAAAGCAACATTGCAGAATGGAAATCACATAGGTTTGGGAATCAGAGGGAATTTGATACAAATCCAGTCTCTGCCACTTATTAACTAAATGACATATGAAAGTTTCTTAGGTGTTCCGTGCCCTAGTTACCTCATTAATAAAATGAGAATAATAGAGGATTATTTTGAAGGCTAAATGAAATAGCACACACTAAGTGTCTGAACGACAGTTAATCCCACTACTCCACAATGATACATCCAACTATACCGTAATGATAAATTGTGATGTACAAAATGATAATGCACACAGTGCAGGTTGCTGAGTTAAATGTGTTTTGAATGCACGATGTCATGAAATCCTCACTGAAATCTTTTGAGGTGTATATTTCTGTTACATATTACTGTCAATATATCATGATTGCTATTATCTTGCTTCATTACAAATAAGGAAAAAAAGACTTAGGAATGTAAAGAAGTTTGCCAAAGAGCCAGTATAGAAGAAGTCAGTATTTGAATCTAGCATTGTCTGAGGCCAAAGCATATATTTAATCCATCTGTTCCATTAATTTCCACCATAAGCCCCACAAACAACAGGGCAGGGTCTACCTCTTCATATGGTATCCCTACTGTTCTGCTTAATGCAGGGTGATCCACAAGTAGGCTCAATAAACAACTAAGGGACTAGTGGATGAGAACTTCTCTCTGTAGGACTAAGTGGGATTTAGCCAAATTAGGAGTAATTTCTTAATCTTTAGGCCCAGCTTTATTCCCTTTTCTTCCTTGCTGGCAAAAATAATTTTGTAACAGAACTGAAACACTCATCGCTCATTCTTTTGTGTGAAAACTGCATAAGCAGCCTCCAGGCCCATTCAACTTATAATAAAAAGGGTAAATGACAAGTCTATTATTAAAGTTTTGATTAGTACTATTAGCCAAGGTCCAAAGAGGGTTTTTGCTCAATAGTTTTGAAAAACCAAAAAGGCACATTTAATGTAGGTTTCTATGCATTTGCCACAAAATGAATGACTGACACTTCAGATTGTCAAAATGTCAAATTCCTTTAAAGGCTTCCAGACCTGATGGCGTAGAGTAACTGCTTTTCATGTTTGCAGACAGACTGCTAATTTTAGAGTTTAACCTCTCCTTTGCCGAATTAAAGTTTGGCATTCTTACTTTCTACTCTCTCTACGCTTAGTGCTTCCCTAAGAAACGACCTAATTAGGGTTGGACTAGAGATGCTGTTCTTGAACCAACATGGAGCACTGTGCCCAGATGTTTCATTGTGGCCTATCAAATGCATTGCCCTTAAGCAAGACAAAGGATCACCATTCTCACTTTCAATCTATACGGCTTTGAGGATGATCTGGGAATTCGACTCATATCTCAAGTAAAGAGAACAGATGTAATCCATGAGTGGTTCAGCATGCTTCAGCCATGTGAAATTACAGCCTGTTTAGCTTCCATTAAGAACCGTCATGGCAGGCCCAGGCATTACATAACATCTGGGCCACATTCTGATTTGAGGAAAGTCCTGAAATTTGTCACTTGATTACACATCCTCATCACCACTAGGCTCTGGAGTGAGATTTGCACCCAGGTGGAGGAAGACTTGTGTATCTGAAAGAGAAATAGGCTTTGAAATAGAGAGGCTTTGGTTGAGTCACTGCTCTGCCACTTGCAAGCTGGAATGCCAGTGAGGGCCAATTTGTTCTAATGGCTATAGAATAAGTCCCTAACCCCACCAGCACTTTTTCAAATGTAGGCTAATTGGTTTCACTGGAAATCCTGCAGAAATGATTTGGAACATTTGTTACAATTCCCTTACCACGTTAAAATATGTGCCTGTGTGAGTTCCCAGTCTTTCTCCTTCATTGCTGCCAGTCGTGTTGCTAAAATGCAAATCGTGTTGCTGCTACACTGCAGTAGTCCCCCCTTATCTGCGGTTCTGCTTTCCAAGGTTTCAGTTACCCAAAGTCAACCGTGGTGTGAAAATATTAAATGGAAAATTCCAAAAATAAACAATTCATAAGTTTTAAATTGTGCACCTGTGTAGGATGATGAGATCTCTCACCCTTGTACTTGGATGTGAGTCATCCCTTTGCTCAGTGTACCCACGCTGTGCATGCTGCCCACTTAGTAGTCCTCTCCATGATCAGATCTACTTGTGCTCAAGAAACCCTTAATTTTATTTCACAATGTCCTCAAAGCACAAGAGCAATGATGCTGGCAATTCAAATATGCCAAAGAAAAGCCAGAAAGTGGTTCCTTTAAGTGAAATGGTGAAAGTTCTTGACTTTATAAGGAAAGGAAAAAAAAAATCATATTTTGAGGCTGTTATATCATTATAGTTGTTTTATGTTATTATTAGTTATTATTGTTAGTCTCTTACTGTGTCTAATTTATAAATTAAACTTTATCATAGGTATGTAGGTTTAGGGAAAAAAAAACATAGTTTTTTGTTGTTGTTGTTGTTTGTTTGTTTGTTTGGTACTATTCGTAGTTTCTGGCATCCACCGGGGGTCTTAGAATATATCCATATATCCCTTGTGGATAAGGGGGAACTATTGTAATAGCCTTGCAGGGCTCTCCACTGCCTGAAGAATATAGTCCAAGGCCTTGAGCAGGGTGGAGGAAAAAAGACTTGTGCAACACCCTTGCCCTGGTTCCTACCATTGCCAATTTCAATCTCTATTTTTTGGCTCTTTTAAACCTCTGTGCTTTTTTCATATAATTTGATCATCCTTCACACACGCTCACACACACACACACACACACACATGCACACTCACACCATGAAACTATCAACAGTAAAGATAATGACTATATTCATCATCCCCCAAAATCTGTCGCCCCTTTTAATCCCTTTCTCCTACCCATCTCCAACCCAAGTCCTCAAATAACTACTGAATTGTTTTCCGTCATGACAGATTAGTTTGTATTTTCTAGAATTTTGCAAAGGGCTCCGTGAACAAATTTCAAAGACCCTTTTTTTAAATAACATTCTCCCTTAACTAACTACTTGAACTTTTAGAGTTGTTTCTCAGAAATGGCAACGTTTTTAAAAGACAAAGGAGTTGAGATTCTGAAGGCCCCTGAGCTAGATTCCTGATGCCAAGAATCACCTTCCCCCAAGTCCTGCCCCATGCACATCACCTGTCCCAATGTACTTCTTCCCTCCTTAAAAAGCCCGTGATCTCTGCTAATCAGAGAGATGGATTTGAGACTATTTCTCCCATTCTCTTGACAGATGTCTTTCGCATTAAAATTCCTTTTTTCCTTGGCAATCCTCTTTGTCTCAATAATTAATCTTTGTGCAGTGAGCGACTAGATCTAGTCTGAAACCCCCTTGTGGTTTCAATAACAGTTTTATATAAGTAGAAATTATACAGTTCCCCTTTTTTTGTAAATCTTGCTTCTTTACCTCAGCATAATTATTATGAGATTCTTCTATATTATTGCATGTATCATTCCTTTTTCTTGCTTTTATATTGTCATATTCTATTGTATGGCCATTCCACAGTTCATAAATCTATTTACCTATTTATGGACATATGGATTGTTTTCAATTTAGGGACATTACAAACAATGCTGCTATGAACATTCATCTATAAATTCTTGTATAGATATATGCATTATTTCTCTTGGGTAAGTACTTAAGACATAATGACTGGGTCACATGGGAGGTATGTTTAACTCTTAAAAATATTGTCGAAATGTTTTTCTAAGGTTTTGTACCATTTCATATGCCTGCCAGCAGTATATGAGAATTCCAGTTGCTCCACATGTATGGCCATTCTTTTTAATTTTAGACATTCTAATAGGTTTACAGGCATCTATCGTGGTTTTAACTAACATTTCCCTAATGATTATAAGAATTGCTTATTTGCCACCCATATGTATTTTTTAGTAAAGTATCTATAAAAAAAACTTTTGCCTGCTTATTATTTTTTTTCTTAACATCACATTTGAAGAGTCTTTTATATATTCTGGAATAAAGTCTGTTACCAGATATTTGATAAGCAAGCATTTTTTTCAAGTCTGTGGCTTTTTAAAATATTCTCTTAGTTGTGTCTTTCAGTGAGTAAAAATATTTATTTGTGATGAAGTCCAATTTATCAATATTTTCTTTTAAAGATCATGCTTTCATTGTTGTATCTACGAAATCTTTGTCTAACACAGGGCACAAAGATTATTTTCCTATGTTTTCTTCTACAAGTTTTATAGTGTTACATTTTATATTTAGATATATGATCCATTTTGTGTTAATTGTTGTAAACAGCAAGAGGTATGGATCCATATTCACATTTGTTGCATATGAATATCCCATTGTTTCAAAACCATTTGTTGAAAAGACTATCTTCACTAAATCGCTTGTGTCAAAAATCAGTTGTTCATAAATGTGTGGATTTATTTCTGTGGATCTCTATTCTGTCCCGTTGATCTATACGTCTGTCTTTATGCCACCACCACATTGCTTTGTTCCTGCAGCATTATATTAACAGTAAGCCTGGAAGCTAGGTAGTGTAATTCTTTGTAGTTTAAACTTATTTGTCAAAGTTGTTTTGGTTATTCAAGGAACATTGTGTTACCATATGAACTTTATAAGCAGTTTGTCAATTTTTTCCAAAAAAAAAAAATCTGATGAAATTCTTACTGAGATTGCATTGAATCTATAAATTAATTTGGGGAGGATTAAGATCTTAATATTGAGTCTTACAATTCATGAACACAAGTTATTTCTCCACTTATTAAATTTTCTTTAAATCATTCTTTCAGCAATTTTTTTTATTTTCAGTACTCAAGTCTTACACATCCTCTGCCAGATTTACCCCTAAGTATTTCACGTTTTAATACTATTTAAAATGGTATTTTTAAAATTAAATTTCAGTTTCCAATGGTATCCTGCCACCCTGCTAAACTTATTTATTAGCTCTAGTAGCTGTTTTGTAGCTTCCATAGATAGATAATCATGTCATCTGCAAATAAAGACAATTTTAATTTCTCCATTCTAACCTGGATTTTCTCTCTCCCCCCTTTTCTCCCTTCCTTCCTTTCCTGTCTTTTTTCCCCTTTCCCTCTTCTTCC
>RJWJ010007167.1:27704-58897 GCA_004363605.1 Indri indri | reverse complement strand
TTATTGAGACAGAGTCTCACTCTCCTGCCTGGGGCGAGTGCCGTGGCGTCAGCCTAGCTCACAGCAACCTCAAACTCCTGGGCTCAAGCAATCCTACTGCCTCAGCCTCCCGAGTAGCTGGGACTACAGGCATGCGCCACCATGCCCGGCTAATTTTTTCTATATATATTTTTAGCTGTCCAATTAATTTCTTTCCATTTTTTTGGTAGAGACGGGGTCTCGCTCTTGCTCAGGCTGGTCTCGAACTCCCGAGCTCAGAACGATCCGCCCGCCTCGGCCTCCCAGAGTGCTAGGATTACAGGCGTGAGCCACCGCGCCCGGCTTAACTGCAGTCTTGAAAATAGATTGTAGAGGGGCCAGGGAAGAACCGGGGAGGCCACTTAGGAGGCTATTTCAAGGCCGGTGAGAGATGCTGGCGGCTTGGGTAAAGGTGGCAGCAGTGAAGGTGGTAGGAAGCGGTCGGACGCTGGATATATTTTGAAAGTGGGGCTGACAGGATTTGCTGTGGGGGGCTAGAGAAAGAGAAGAGTCAAGGATGACCCCAAGGTTTTGGGCCCAAGCAACTGCAAGGGTGGGGTGCCACTAACCCAGGTGGGGAAGACTGCGGTTGGAAGGTAGACCTATGTTGAGATGCCTATCAGGCATCCAAGAGGAGACACTGTGTAGACAGGGGTCGAGCATACGGATGTTTTATAGCCATGACCCAGCGCGAAATCCACCGCTGAAGGAGGGTAGCTACTGCAGAGAAGAGATCCCAAGACTGAGCCCTAGGCCCTGTAATGCTTAGAAACCAAGCCTCAATTTCTCCATCTGTAAAGTAGGGATGACAGCCATAGCTATCTTGTAAGGGTTGTGACAGAGATTATTTAGTAATGCAGAGGAAAACTACCATAAACTTGAGTTCCTATTAATGATAGAAATGATTGTCTCAACAAGCATGATGCTATTTGTAAGTACTTTTCAACTTTTAAATCCATTTTCAATCATTTTTGACCATCAAAACTGTCTTGAGCAAAAAAACAGGATATAATTCTCCCCATCTGACAAGTGAGAAACCTGGGGATCAGAGCAGTTAAGGCAGGTGCCTGGGTCTCCACCACGTGCTGGTGACAGAGCCAGGGCTCCTGTGGAAACCCCAGACTCCTGTTTCTCTGTTCTTTTTGCCACAGCCTGTTAATGCTGACAAATGACTCAATTAAAGTAGAGCAGGTGCTGCTTGCTACCAAGGATGTGGACGCTGTTTTTCCTCGGGACAAGGCAGTGCCCCCCACAGAGGGTACCAGGGGTCCAGCTTCATGCTAAATGACCAGGGGACACAGGCTGAAACCTACAGAGGTGGTGACAGGGCAGTTTTCCTTTTGGAAAGCAGATGAGCGGGGAGAGCGCATTCACATAGCGGCTCTCTTCAGCCAAACCTGCCTCCTCCGGAGCCCGCTCAGCCCAGACGCTGCTTTTCTCAGCAGTCAGTTCCAGCATTGAACACGCAGGAAGCAAACTCTAGAAGAAGCTGTGAACCCAGAGTCAGCAGCATGGGGACAGGGAAGGTCTGAGTGCACGGGAAGTGGAACGTTGGTTTTGAGTCAGACTGAGCTGGGTTCAAATCTCAGCTGTCTTTATCCTGAGGGGGAGACCTGGTGCCAGTCATTTCATCCCCCTGAGCACCGGCTTTCTCTTCTGCAGGATGGGAGGGCAACCCTTGCTTCTCAGCATTGTGTAAGGACTAGAATTAACATATGTAGAGTGAGGGGCACAAAACGGGGCCTGATAAAAATGGATGCTCTTAACAGCATTAGCACTATCAGCAAATGAAAGGAAGACTTCCGGGGTGTAGTCCACCTACATTTGACAAAGCCCTTCTCCTTCACTAACCACGTCTGCCATCCTGACCGTGGACAGATGCTCAGTGAAGAAGTATTGATTAGAACCTACCGCATTTAAGGCCTTCGTCACAGATGTGACTAGCGCCCCTGTGCCACAGGCGTGTGCCTTGAGGCTGGGACGCAGCAGACTTCCAGAGCAGCTGCTGGTCTTGCCCGAGCACCCTTTCCTGCACTGCCCCTGCGGCTGGCCCCTGGAGGCATGGCTGGCACAGGGGCTCTGGCTCCTGCTGCGGGGTTTGCTGCTGCTGAGGCCGGGTGAGCAGCCTGGGCACTGTCCCACAGCAGGGAGAGAGAAGGCAACAGCACTTTCCACGGAAGGAGCCCTCCTGTGTGCCAGCGCTCACTGGCTCTCTTATCAACTCCTTGCCCCGGCACCCCTGCCAGCAGGGGCTGCTCACCCATCTTAGGAGGCCCAGAGGGGAAGTGAGGAGCTCTAGACCACACAGGCCAGTCTGACGCGTGGGCTGTGCTCTTTCTCCTCTGCCTGCTGCCCTCCCCAGGCCCTGCTCGGAGGAGGCTGTGGTCACACCGTGGCTACCAGGTTGCAGTGCAGGCGGCAGGATGGCTCTGGGCAGGCAGTGGCATGGGGCTGAGCCTGACCTGCCCTGCAGGAAAAGGTGTCAGGAGCCCTGCTCAGGGCGTGGAAGAAGAGGTGCAAGGTCGGGCAGCTGCAGAGGGCACACAGAGAGGCAAGGTGTTTTCCTTGCATAACAGAGTCTGTTATGGGAGAAATCAAGGCTCCTTGGAACTTAAACCTAAAAGAGCCAGCTGACTGTGATGACAACAGCAGCAATAATAAAGTAGCTAGTAATGCATGTATTGTGGTAAGCACTTTCCATATTGTAAGTCTTCCCAGCAAATCTGCGGAGCAGGCTTAGTTTCTTTTGCACTTTATAGATGAGGTAACCGTGGCTCAGAAAGGTCACTTAACTTGCCCAAGGTCGCCCAGCTGATAAGTGGCAGAGCCAAGATCCAAACCCAGGTCTACTTCATTCCAGTACCATACTCATTCTGCTATACTAACTGAGGCGCAATTTAATTCATCAGAATGTTCGAGCTTAGGTGACAGGGAGGCCCAGGGAGGTTAAGCCGGGCTCAAGGCCCACAGTGGATTAGTCACAGCCGATGAAGCTTCCAGATCTCCAAGCCACCTTCCCACCCTGCAGTGCTGGAGAAGGGCTGTGTGCCAGCTGCCAAGGCCCAGCTGTGCTCTCCTCCCCTTCCCCATATATATTTACCACCCTACACACATATTTTTGTGAGTAGTTCAACCTCTGTAATAGGCTCAACCAGAAGCCAAGGGTGGTTTTTACCAGCTGTGCATGAAGAGCCGCGTGCCCACTCCTCTGACCACCACAGCCTCAGCCACACCTGCTGAACTGGCCAAATGGCCCCTCCCCTAATACCACAGGAACCTCCTGTGTGACTTTGTTCTGGTCATTGCCATGTTCTGGGCCTCAGTTTCCCCTTCTGGGAAGTGGCACCAGCAGCACCAGCCTGCTGGGATGCCCGTACAAAGCCATCCAGGTTCCCAGCACTCAGCTGACATTTAACAAATGCTGCCCTGGTCTGGCCTGGCCTGGCTCCCTCTATTGCTGGCAGCCGGGCGCGCTTGCTCCCCGTGTTCCCAGAGCAGTGTTTGCTGCATGGGCTTGGCAGGGGCTCAGTGGTCGCCCTCTGAGGCTGACGCTGCTCACGTCCACCTTCCTCTTCCTCCTCTGGCTCCCACTGCAGCCCCCTCTCTTCTCCTGCCACGGCTCTCCCCACTTGACCATGAGCCTCGTTGGTCTCTGCACCTCTGGCCTCCAGCACGGGGCCGGCACAGAGTAGGTGCTTGGGACCTTAGCGAATGAATGAATTGCTGAAATTGTGCCCTGCCCGTGTCCATCTACGACGGCTGCCATGGGGGGTCCCGGGGAGAGTCTCTACCTCTGTTCTCACCAGGCGATCATGGGGAGGGGGGACAGCTCTTCGTCCCCAGCACTGGCCTCAGAGGGAGCCGAGCTAGCCGGCCGACCTTTGCACACACCCCTGTGCCCTGAACTCAGAGGAGGCTGGTGGAGCAGGGAATGCCTCCCAGAGCAGGCAGTTTCCGAATGCGGGCCTAAAGAGAACATGGGTTGGATTCGTATTTGCTTCTGGGCTTTTTTTTTTTAACCACCCCCAAAAGTCCTATAACGAAATACTTTCAAGTGGAAACTACTTTATTGCACCCTGAGAAAGCAGCCGGTTGCCTGCTAGGCTGAGGTGCCTGGCCGACTGCAGCTGCCTGCACGCACTTCTTGTCCTGAAGGTCCTGGCCCCATTGAGCCTGGGAACGGCCCTCAATCATTGCCTGGGGGACAGGTGTATAAATACCCAACCCCCTCGCCTCTCCGATGGGGTCACTCAGAACTGTGCCTCTGGCCTCCCTGGGGTTACGCACCTGGGCTCCGGTGCTCACTGCAGCTGGCACAGGAATGACCTTCCTGGTGTCGCCCACTGTCCTGCCTGTGCTTCTCTCATCTCCAAGACCTCACACATTTCTCTGCGGCTGCGTCGTCCTCTCAGAGAACAGGGGAGACTTAGAAGTGCCTCCCGGGCCACTAGGGAAGCACGGTTATAATGTGAGAGAAAGGCTGCGGGACGGAGGCTAGACTAGGTAGCGGTGTGTTCTGCTGCCAGACAGGGCGTCAGGGGTCTGCTCCTCTGAGTTAGAGGTGGGCAGGGGCCGCGGCAGGCGTGGGGTAGGGGTGAAGACCGTCCCTCGGCCACCACACGGAAATGTGCCTGACGCGCCAGGGCGAGGGCGATGCCACGGCCTCCGCAGGTCCCGGAGAGCGCTGCTCTGCCGCCGAGACTGCGAGGACATGTTCAGGAAGGGATTTCCGGGCTACTCTGAGGCGGAAAATTTGAGACTTTAAGCTCCTCAACAGCTGTGTCCTCTGTATTGTTTGGGCCGCTGCCTGGAGCACCATGGCTACGGGCTGAATACAAACGCATGAAGGGAGAGGCTGCCGGGCTCAGAACAGACTTATTCATTCCCCGCTCACCCACCTGCTCCCTTCCCCGCTCCCCTGAGACTTTGCTGGGACTTGGTGTTGTCAAACCTCATATAAATCCTAATGTCATCTGGCTCTGTTGTCCGCAGGGCCCCAGACATTAGGAGGAAGAAGGGAGTTTTTACTTTTCTCTGTAAGTGAGGGAGATAGATGAGGCGTGCCCTTGCCAGCTCAGACTTCCTGGGAAGCAGCTAGGACCTGCAGGACAGGGACGTCCTGTCCCCTGGGAACATTCTGGGTAATCTAGCTAATCTACCCCAGTGCTCTCTGCGTGGGAGGCTGGGCCTGGGACCAACCGGCACTGTGGGCAGAGCTCCTCTCCCAGATGAGGGAGGACCAGGGAGAGGTGGCGTTATCGAGATCTTGGGTCCTAACTCAGTGGGCAGCCAGGCGACTGCTATGAGCAAGTCTGGGGTGAGAGCCAGAGCCTGGATTTGGGCAAGACGGACAGAGGGGATATGAATAACACCTGAGACCGGGGAACTGGAGCTGCCTTTACCTCAGCCAGAAGCCTCAGATATGCTTCCCTTTGGAAGAGGAACCAAACCTAGGATGAGACACCCACCTAGGGCCACAGGGGAAGCAGCTGAGTAAGTTGGCAAGTGACTTTAGTGACCAAAGGAAGTATACGGTGTGCTGGGCAGTTGGAGCCTCCTAAAACAGGTTACAGTGGGACCCTCACCTCCCTTCATATGGACCTCATACTTCTTTTGATGCAGCCTCTGTTAGTCTTAGCTAACGGAGCAGCCTGTTCGCATTGTCCAGTCTCAAAGAGCTTATGGCTGTCTCCTTCATGGATATATTGCCAAGCCAACTCTCCTTGTCCTGCCAGCTGGATTGATTTCCAAGCCCTAAAAGCAGGACTTTACAGGAATCCCTAATGGGTTCCATTTAACTGCACTATGCCAAATTTCCTAGAGTATGAAGGCCATTTGGGTTTCTAATCTGTACTCTTTGTGGTATCTATCTTTTCCAGCTTGTGCTGCTCACACATTTGGTAACATCATAGCAAACAAGTTAAAATATATAACATCCTACCTCAAACAAAGTGGGCACATAACTGTTATTTGTGTTATGTTGAGTTGCACTTGGCTTCTTGACATAATTCTCTTTTTTGGGTAGATATTCAATCAAACGTATTCATTTTGATTTTGTAATTTTCTTTCAGTAGTTCTTGAACCAGTAAATTCACCCCATGTCTCAGATATTTTTAAGGCCCTTGAAAACCGTGTAGTCCGGAGCCTGTGCCTGGAATGAGTGCCCCATTGTTTGAACAGCCCGTCACCTCTCCCTTCTGTCCTGATCAGCTGAATGAGTGTCCCAGCTGACCTTCCTGGCTCTGGTTTCCTTGTCCTCAGTCTATTGTCTTTTATAGATGGCTTCCAAATTCCTCACCCTGAAATACCGTTTCTCCTTGTTCTATCCTTCCTTGTCAGTCTGGGCTGCTGACTGGAACCAACCTGCATGGGGGGCTGTCTGTCACCAGCCCCCAGCCCACGCGGCCCCGTGTCCCTCTGCCCTAACATAGGCCATCTCTGTAGTCTGGCCAGGACCTTTGGTGGCCCTTGGACCTACCATACAGATTGCTCCATTTCCATCTTAGTTCCTGCTCTTACCCAGCCTGGGAATGGGAAGGGCTTCAGTGAAGCCACCGTGGACCCGTGGTGAAGGCATTCAAACAACAGAGACTGCATTTCGGAGACTGCTCGTGTTTCTCGCCAAAGACTCACATTTCCCTTATTCTTGATCCTTTCTAAGGAGTATCTCCTAAGCCTCTGGACTTTAACTTTCCACATGTCTCCCAGATAGAAGAGAGACTGGCCGCCCCTCCTGTTAAATGGAGAGGGATGGGCTCTGGGGTCTGCAGGTAGCTACATTTGGGAGAGAGGCTCAGAGGGGACGCTGGGATGTGGCTGGTACCACAGAGCAAAAGGTCAGCGAGCCTCTGATTGGGTGGCAGATAATTAAATTAATAATTAAATAATTATTAAATAATTAAAATAATTATTAAAAATGACCAATAAGGAAAACATTATTGGTAATAATAGTGACCCTTTAATGAGTACATTGGAGACCCTGTTCTGAGCACTTTTTTGTACATACATTACCTTATTTAATCCTCACAATATTCACATGAAACAAAAACAGGCTCAGAGCAGATACCAGAGTTGTCCAAGGTCACACGGCCTGGGAGGACAGCCTGACTGGTTCTCAAATCCATGCCCTTTCCTCTTCGCCGTACCGTTTTCTTATGAACAAGCAAGTCTTTGCCGATTCTTGGAGAAATGCAGCATTCTGTTGATCCATCTGCCTAGTCCTCCACCAGTACCAAAGGTTTTTATTACTGTAATGCTGTGGTTAAAAATCTCCTTTAATACCTGATAAGACCACTCCCACCTCATTACTCTTTGAGTATTTTTCTGTTCTTCTTTTGTGTTTACTTTTTCAGATAAACTTAAGTTAATAATTTTGGTAAGGTCTCCAAAAATTCTGTTGGCACTTTAATTGAGATCATACTGCATTTGTAGATTATTTTAGGGAATAAGTGATGTTTTTGAGTTATTGAGTATGCCAATCCAAGCATAAAATATGTCTTTCTATTTATTTCAGTTTTGTGTTGTATCCTTTGATATATTTAATTTTTTACTCTTACAAGTCTTACACAATTCTTGTCATGTTTATCCCTAGGTATTTTATCTTTTTTGTTTTTATTATGAGAGGACTCCTATCTTCCATTATATTTTCTATCTTGTTATTTGTGTAGAAGGGGGGCTGTTGATTTTTGATTTCCAATTTTGTAATTGTCTGCCTCACTGAATTCTTATTTCTCTAATAGGTTCTCTTTCAGTTCTCTTGGGTGTTCTAGGTATGTCATCATATCATCTGCAGATAGTGACAATTTTGCCTTTTTTCTCTTATCTAATTGTTTGAACAATTCTTGCAGAACAATGATAAGTAATAGTGGTGTTGGTGATTGTCTTAGTTCATTTTCTGCTGTTCTTGCAGAATACAAGATTCTGGGTAATTTACAAAGAACAGAAGTTTATTTGGCTTGTGGTTCTGGAGACTGGGAAGTTCAAGAGCACACACCAGCGTCTGGCGAGGGTCATCCCATGGTGGAAGGTGGAAGTGAGCGCATGAGAGAGACCAAATGGGGACCAAACTTATCTTTTTATCAGGAGCCCACTCCCAAGATAACTAACCCACTCCCATAATAATGGTATTAACATATTCATGAGAACGGAGCCCTCATAGCCTAAGCACCTCTTAAAGGTCCCACCTCTTAATCCTGTTACAATGCCAATTAAATTTCAACGTGAGTTTTAAGGGGGGGCATTCAAACCAGAGCAGTGGGATAGTATTATTCCTAATGACTAAATAATATGTCACCATTTGGTTATACTATAATCTAATTAACTGTCCTCTATTTTGTGCACTTAGGTTGTTTCTAATTTATAAATAACATTGTAGGGAATGCTTTTGCTTATATGTTTGCTGTCCTTGCTATTTATGTCAGTGCAACAGACTGTTAGGAGTAAAAATAGTGGTTCGGGGACTAGAACTGTTTCTGACATTGCTGATACCGAGTGCCAGCTAATTTTCCAGGAACAGTTTCTCTGTTAACTGAACAACAGTGTATGTGTAAAAGCTTCAAACATTGGTTAGTGCCTTGCAGAATCTCAGGATTGGGGGACCGTTTCCTTAGAATGGAATTTATATTGTGTGAGCTTGGTTGTTAGTCTTGTCGGGCTTAGATTTTGTTAAGAACAAGACACGATGGCATCAGAATGGGCTTTTGCTGAGGCCAGCGCCCCTGAGCTGAGGTCCGTCAAACATAGCCTCTGTTTCCTTCCTTCTGAGGATCCCCTCTGTTAGGGACTGCTGTAAACTGTGCAACCATCAGACACATGCCCCAGTGTTGTCTTAACCACACTTGTCCGGGCCCAGGAAGCCACAGTCTGTGGCAGTGGCTGTGTGGCAGCTGTGTGGCCCTGCCCTCTGTGCTGCACGTACATCTCACTTTTCTTTCATTGTGCTCTGGTGGTGCGTCTGGGGGTCTGGTCTGTCGTCGGCTGATGGGCTGCATCTCATTCTTCCCTAGCAGCCCTTGCCTCCCTTGCATAAAGTAGACAGAACTGTTACGAGTTGAATCATGCCCCCCCAAAATTGATATGTCGAAGTCCTAGACCCCAACACCTCAGAAAGTGACCTTATTGGGAACTAAGGTCATTGCAGATGTAATAAGTTAAGATGAGGTCGTTAGGGCGGGCCCTAATCTACTGTGACCGGTGTCCTCATGGAAAGGAGAAATTCAGACACTCGCACAGAAAGCTCGTGAACGTGAAGGCAGAGACCAGGGCGATGTGTCTACAAGCCACGGAAGCCACAGATTGCCAGAAACCACCGTAGCTGAGGGGGAGGCATGGACAGATGCCTCAGAAGGAAGCAGCCCTGCCAGCACCTTGGACTTCTGGCCTCCAAAACTGTGAGGCAATACATTTCTACTATCTAAGTCTCCCAGTTTGTGGTCCTTTGTCACAGCAGCCCCAGGAAACTAATACACAGGGCCGGGAAGCAAAGGTTCTCCATGTGCTCAGGAATGATTTGTCAAGACGGCTCGAACAGGCGAGGGCAAGGGTGGGGACGGAGCAGGAGGGGAGAGGGCAGAGAGCCTGTAGAGGGGGCGTTGTTGAGTCCTGGGACTTGGCAGCCCTGGGTGTAGCCAGGGGCCTAGAGAAAGAAGAGGAGGGTGCCCTTGGTACCCAGAGCTAACCACACAGTAGCACTCTGGGAATGCTTTCCACAGAAACCTGACAAGGAGTCCCTGTGACGTGGTCGGAGCCCCCTTTCCAGGGCCCAAGCCAGATTGCTACTCCTCTGGTGGTAAAGATGCAGGATGCCCAAGAAAGGAATGGAAACGTCTAGGAGACAGAGGACTAGCTTCCCCTGAGACCTGCAACTCTGTGAGTGCAGAAGGAGCAGGTATGAGTTGTCACGGGTGAATGGTACTGGCCCTAAAAAATGCCACCCAGACTGAGGCTGGTGGCGGAGGCACAGCAGCCCCCTGTGGAGAAGGGTGGGCAGACCTCAGAGCCCAGCTCTCATCCCCTGGGAGACTGCCACAGCCCCCACCAGGCTCACCCTGCCATGCTGTAGTGGCCGAAGCGTCCACTGTTTCCTCCTCTCCTTGACACTGCAGACACTCAGGCTGGGAGGCTGGGGAAGACCGAACTAAAGACTCTGAGAAACAGACCTGGCAGGACCCAAGACTGGGAACTTTGTTTCCATGGCAGCATTTTCGTTTTTAGTTTGGAGGCTACCTGGCCGGTGGTCCCTGCCCAACACCTCACTCTGCAGCTGGGCAGAGACTTAGCAGTCCAACTGCCGGGAGGAAAGCCCAGCTCTGCCACAGGCTAGTTTTGGAACCGTGGCTGAGTTACTCAACCTCTCCAAGCCTCTGTCTTCTCATCTGTAAAATGAAGACATTAACCTCCACTGCCAAAGCTCTCCTGAGGATTAAATAATATAATGGATATAACTGCTCAGCACAGTGCTGGCACACAGACATGATCACTACCAGATGCCTCTCATTATTACCTGCATAATATTCCCCAAATGATGGACACCTAGGTTCTTTCCACCTTATGAATATTTTTACCTTCCCTTAAGCTAAACAACTGACAGCACACTAAATATAAGATGCATGGATGATGCATTGTGCATCTTAAATTAGGCTTAACAGGTTCTGCACTATTCACTTCCGTGCACCAGCCCTTGCTCACTAGAGACTTTTTAGGATTTCCCCAAGGCATTTTAAAGGGATGCTTGTAAATTCATTGTGCTTCCTCACAGCAATACTCCTTCCCCAAGGGCCTTTCCTCTGGGAATGCTCCTGTGGCCACACGGTCAGTGCCTCCCCAGTTGTGTGCTGGAGGCCTTGCGTTTCTCGTACAAATCATCTGGAACTCTAATTGTTCATGCTTTCACTGATTCATTAATTTCTTCATCTAAACGCAGGAATTACTCGGGCAAGAGAAGTGTGTCCAGGCAGAAAGAGCAAGAAAACAGAGTTATGAGACAGTCTGGGGTCTAGGGTAGCTCAGTGTGGCTAGAGATGGAGTGAGGGGTGTAGTTACTAGTTAGCTGAGTGATATTTACTGAGCAGGTACTATGTGCCAGGTGCTGAAAGTAAGGCAGTGACAAGGCAGCCAGGGATCCCACTCCATGGAACTTACAACACAGCAGGGAAGACGTATGTCACATCTGATTACAGAAACTATTCTGTGGTTACTAGTGTGCTTGGTGGCAAGCAGGGGATGTAGAGGGTCCTGGGAGAGTGTGCGAGGGGGGCCTGGCCTGTCTTGGGAGTCAGAGAAGGCAACTAGTGAGGTGTCTGGTGGGGCAGAGGTGAAGGAAGAGGTGTTCAAGGCAGAAGGAGCAGCATGTGCAAAGGCCCTGAGGTGAGAGGGACTGAGGTGGCAGTGGCACACAGGGAGCATGGCAGGAAACAAAGCTGGGGAAGAAGGAAGAAGACAGGGTCTCGTGAAGGACAAAGGAACCAAACAGAAAGTAAAACTCTGTGTGTGTGTGTGTGTGAGTGTGTATATATATATATATAAGAATTTTGAATAAGGATAAGTTGGGATGTGGGTGAAATTACAAACTCACTAATAGTGCCCAAGGCCAGGTGAGTGGCACCTTTGAGATGCCTTGTGGCCAAAGTGGTTGCCCAGTGCAAGCATCGCCAGGGGAAGAACTGCTTGGCAGAACTCAGCAAGCCTTGGGGCAGCCAGGCCTCACCCTGCCCCTCCTCAGCCTGGACTCCGGGGGCCCGCCCATGGGCCCTCCGCCTGCTGTCCCTGGATACTGACTGGCTATGTAGTCACCATACTCAGCTCTGCCCTTTACCCAGCCCCTCTCTTCCCAGATCCTAAAAGAGGATTTCCTACAACCCAAACCAGAATCCTGGTCACTTACAAAAAAAAAAAAATGGCTCCCAAGTGTCTGTGCCTGTCCTGTGTGCTGTATAAAGCTCTTTGACATCTCTGATTTCCCAAGAACCAGAGATCAGACGCAAAAACTGTTTGCAGCAAGGCTTTAGAAATCCCAGTCCCAGAGGGGCAGCTTGCAAAGACAGCAGATTCCACTGACCTGGAGCCACGGCCGCCTCTGAGCTAGCCCCACTTGCATGCCCTTTCAAAATGCAATTAATTCTAAAGCAGAAGCTGAAAATGGTGAACTCTGGGGTAAGCCACATCCCCCAAGGCAAGCCAACTGCGACTTGTTACTGAGCTGCTCCAGTTCAGGCACAAGCATGGGTACAGCGGGCTCCATGGTGGGGAACAAGGAGCTTCCCATCCAGTTCTCACGGATAGGAACAGCTCGAATGCTTGGTGCCCTCAGCTCTGCATAGCCTTGGCCCTTGGAAGGAAGGGAAAAGACTCACTTAGGGCCTGGGAAGGAACGACTTCTGTCCTGAAGTTATTTAAGATCTTCTCAGATGCTACTTGCAGTTCATTTACACTCTATTTGAATTTACACCCCCTTGGTCATCTGCCTCCCACTCCCTCCACAGAACAGAAACAGTAAGGAGGGTGAGGGGCAGATGAGGCCAGAGACAAGCACGCCCACCCCAGCCCCCACAGCTGCTGCCTACCCACGTGTCAGCCAGTGAGCACTCTCCCAGGGCAGCCACTGCGGCCATTCAGCAAAGGGGCATGAGCCCCAAACCCCAGGAGCCAGGCAGAGCAAGACCATGGTACCAAAAGTGACTTTGTTTTCTTTTCTAATTCTGAATCTTCCAAAATGGATCCAATTATGTTTAGGGTGATTGGTTAGTGTGTTTCAGAAAAATTCTCACCCAAAGAGATCGAACTAAAAGTAGGTTGGCGAATTAAAAGGACAATTGGTCAGAAAAATTCACTAATGTTGATGAAGCTTTTTCCCCAATGGTTGCAAATAAATGAGGTGTCAGTGAAATAATCCCAGCATTAAATAATGAAGGTACCCCAAGAAGCATGTGAGGGGTCCCGGCAGTGAGTGCCGTCAGCTTGAGGAAAGGAACAGGCCCTGTGGGTGCAGAATTACAGAAGGACTGGGCCGAAAGGAGGGCGTCTTGCAGAGGGTGGGGAGCAATGGGCTAGATGGAGAGGAAGGGGAAGGCACTCCAGGCAGGGGGAATGGCGGGGCGGGGTTGGGGGCGTTGCGGAAAGCACCTCGTTTTGGGGGATGGGGCAGAAAGCACATGAGACTAGCAAGAGGGAAGTTTTGGGTAGATTCCTTGAGGAGAGCCTGCTGGGGCCAGATTGTGGCCCCGGGCACACTACAGACACCTCTCAGGCAGCTGCCACTGACCAGCTGCAGAAGCTTCTTTGAGGGCCTCCCAGGCACTCCCCCAAGGATCTCCTCTGCATGGCCAATGGCCGGGGTTGTTTTTGGCAGCTCAGATCCTGGAAGTCTGTGACAGGAGATGGCCAGGCAGGACTGAGAGGCTGCCAGGCCTTGTGGCCTGCACACAGGTGGCCGGTGTCAGGCGGGCAGTAGTATCTGCCGGCTTCGCTGCCCAGACTTGGGCAAGGCCCACCAGGGCGTCCTGGGAGCCGGCAGAGGCTGCACAACCAGCCCATCACAAGTGAGCCTTTGTGCCCTGGTTTACGAAATCAGCCAAATATTTTCTCTGTCACTTTATGAGGTGCTAGGTCTACCCATTCAAGCTGGGAAAAATAAAGCGTCACATAATTTGCGCCATTAGAGTTAAGGAGGTTTGAAGTGAACCAACAGCTCCTTTTAGGAGAATTCTGTGCCCCTGGGAAGGCCTGGCAGCCTGAGGGGGAGAATGAACCCAGGACCCTGCCTCTGGAAGGGATGGGAGCCACCCAAGCCAGCTGCAGGTTTTGCAGGCATAGAGAATGAGGCCCTGAGCCTGGAAAGTCGTCCCTGAGCCTGGAAAGTCGTCCGCCCGAGGCAGGCAGTGTTAGAAGAGGAGACTGAGTTCCGTGAGCATCTTTAGCACCATGCTTTCAGGGACCCTTTTAGCCTCTTTTCCACAGGGGAGGCCAGAGAGGCTCCCAGAAAAGGGTAGATGGGAATTCTGCAGAACTTCCCCACAAGGCAGAAAGGATTCTAGAAGGGTTTCAGAGCTCAAGTGCATGGTGAAAGGGGATGTCATATACCAATGTTGAAAAGCATCAGCCTCATGCCCTGAGCCAGGGGGCAGCCACCATTGTGCTGTGATTTCTGGCCTCCCAGTGAGTTCCCACGTGCCCTGCAAAGCTCCCCTTTCTTACTGCCCATGGCCTACACTTTTATTGGTAGATCTGCTTCCCTTTTGCCTCTACCACTAAGTGTCATTCATTGGGTACTTGCTATATTATGTCACACATTTCACTGGATATCTCATTCATTCATTCAACTGAGGTTTATCACTTACTCTTTGCTATTCCCTGAGGATGCCACGGCTCCTGTGCAGAGTAGTATTAAATCCACTGTTACAGATGGGTAATTTGAGTTCAAAGAGCAGAAGGGGCTTGCCAAAGACATACAGCTAATGCACACAGAGCTGGGTTTCAAAGCCAGGCCAGTCTGACTTCAAAGCGTGGCTTCTCTCCACTCCCTCATTGGCAGGGTTAGAAAGAGGCAAGTGATTAGTAAAGAAGAGACAATATGTGTAGCCTTGATTATAATTCTTTTGTTTGCCTTTGAAGTTATAATCAAATTGATTATAGTTGTATATGCTTATTACCTTCTAGATGAAATAAAGATACATTTTCATAAAAGCCAATCCATGATGGCTACTTGCAATTCCACGCTGCACTCAGTAACTCCATATTGCCACCTGGTGGCAGAGATTGTGCATAACGGGATGGAAATGTAGAGCAAGAATTACCTAAACCGCCGTGGCCCGTGGAAGGAACTACAATGCGGAAGGGGCTACAATACAGAAGGCGCTTCGATGCGGAAGGGGCGTCAGTGCGAAAGGGGCTACAATGTGGAAGGGGCTACAATTCGAAAGTGAGAGTTCAGGGGGTCTAGTCCGTGCTCTGCCGTAGACTGGCCACCTTGGCACTGAGTCAGCCACTCCAGCTCTCTAGGTGGCAGACCCGTGATTATGCAGCTCCTGTATGGGCTGGTCTTCGCGGAGACTCCCTTCTAATTTGGATGTTCCCTGAGTCTTTGTTGAGGAGGAGCTCGGGCTCCTCCATGAAGGCAGTACTTCCTGCTCCGAGTGCGGGGCTTGGCCTGGCCTGAGGCAGCCGGGTGCCGCCCTCCGCGGGCTCTCGCCGGCTCTGGGATCCTCTCTGCTGCCAGTCCTCTTAAGGGCAGTTCTCACCCCTTGCGTTTCTTCACTGCACCAAAGACCCTCTGCCACACGCTGGAGTGTCTCCATCAGGAATTACTTCTGATTGCAGTTCAGGGACTCAAGTTCAGGGTCTAGAGTGGCACACAGCAGAGGTTTTCTTAGTTGTATTCTCTTGTAAGGAACAGAACACCTGACCCCAAACTGCCTGAAGTTAACAAAGGGAACACAGGTGCTTTTATCACTAAATGGTCCTGGGGTAAATATTGTTTCACCCTCTCTTGCATCTCGGGTTCAAATACCATGGCCAGGATCTGGTTTCTCTCTCTCCATTTCTCAGCTCCTCCTCCTTCGTGTCTAGTGGTGCCCTAGGGGTGTCCTACTGGGCTTCAGGCCTGCATGCCCTCAATCTACATGAAATAACGTGGTCTACGTAGGCAGTGGTTTCACACAGATCCAGGATCTCCCATCCCATGGAGCACCGCCCTTGGGCCTCTCCTACACACATTGGAGAGACTCCGTAGAGGGGGCCTCTAGAATGGCTGGGGTCATCTTCTTTTTCAGGTCCTAAAATGGCTTCAAGGAGCCACGTTTGTACCAGCACTGCCCTGCACAAGTCCTGGGATGCATTCTGATTGGCCCCACTTGGGTCACATGCCTACCCCTGAACCAATCACTGTGGCCACTGGATTGGAATGTGCTGATTAGCTCAGCCTGGTCAGAGGCTCCACCCCTGGAGTTGGGATGGGCCAAAGCCTCCGGAACAAATGCACTGCCCAAGGGATTCTGAAAATGTTCTACCGAGAGAGGAAGCAGAGGATGCTGGAGGCAAAACCATCAGAAATCCATTAGTAACTAACATAAGGGTTAGTGGAATGAAAGATTAGAAATGATTTATCTTTTGAGTAAATCTGAGTGACAATCCAGACTATCTTTATGGTAGTGTCACTTCATTCACTGGAAAGGTCTCTTCAGTAGCAGAGAGAAGGGGGTGGGGCGTAGCCCACTTCCGTCTGTGGGCGGGCACTTGGGATGAAGACGTATTTCAACAGCGTCTTCAACTCAGAGCCTGGAAGAAGGAAGGTGTTTCCTGAGGTTTGTGAATTTCCCCTGGGAGTGTGACTTGCATGTGAATATCATCGTGTAAGTAGTGGGACATCCTTACATCCCCTCTGCTAGTCTCTAGCATTGACTTGGAGATTTTCACTTTTTCTCTGCAGTGGCCTCTCTCACTGCTCTGCCCTGCTTGGGCTAATGTTCAAAATTCCAGGCGGAGTGTCTAAGTGGGTGATCTACTGAGATAACGTCTTGCTGCAGGGCATCCCTTCCTAATTGTCTTTTGCTCAGGCTAATGTTAAAAATTAACTTTCCAAGCATTCAAATGAGGTCAGAGGGTCAAGTGGTGTGAGAGCAGAGGCTAAACCACAAGAGAATCATTCAGAAGAGTTGCTCTGTGCACGTTTGATCCCTCAGAGATGCAGATACTGTGCTGAGCTGCAGTCTGCACTGAGACCTGGCATACACCTAGGCTCTACCTCGAAGAGCCCCTAGTTTATTATCGTGGCCACACAAATAATGATAACTCAGTAAGATGAGCATTAATAAAGGGCTCTAGGAAGTGCGCGGGGGTGGGGGGGTGACAGGTGTTTGGGCCTCAGCTGTGCATGGGGAAGTGCACACGGAGGAGGGATATTGGAGTTGAGATTTAAAGATGTTTCTAGATGGAGAAGGCCAAGAAAGGCATTTTAGGGGAGGGTACAGCATGTGCAAAGGCACAGAACCTTTGAAATGCATAACAGAGTTCAGGGGATTGTAAGAAGTCTAGGGGTACACACAAGGGAGAGAGCGGTCAGCGAAGAGACCAGATCATGGGGGGGTGACCCCGCTGGTATAATTGGTCATGTATTCATTCACTAAAATCTGGGTCTTTTGGAGTCCAGTATTTTTTTAAATTTAGACTTCATTTACTTTAAATACATTCATAAGGTTTAATTAAAACGGGTCAGTATAAGTCTCCTGCCCACCCCTGTTCCCAGCCACCATTCCTAGAGGCAACCAACGCTGTCAGATTCTTGTGCGTCCTTCTAAGCTGTTTCCCACAGATACACAAACAGCGTCATTCTGCTCATGCACTGAGGAGCACCTTGCTTCCTTCACTTCACATAGCTGGGAGGTGACTCAGCACGTGGAGAGCTTCTGCTTCTGTCTTCTTCTTGACGGTGGTGGCAGTGCAGTTGTTAGCCCCAGCGGATCTGATCAGAGCTTGGAGACCTTCTCATTCAGCCTCCCTTTTACAGTGAAAGGCACCAGAGAAGATGGAGAGCAGACCCAGGTCACCCGGCTGTTCAGGGTCTGAGCCAGCCCTCAAATTCAAGTGTCTGCCTCTCATATCCACCCTGGGCCAGCCAGGTCCGCTTTCCTGCCAGTGGTCCTCGTTTGTTAGCCTGTCAGTTGGAAAAAGTGATGTGTGAGGCTGCCGATGTTTTTGCAGCCATTACAGGCAGTAGGCAGGTGTATCCACCAGCCTCAGTGTGTGATTTCAGACTTACATAATAATCTTCACCAATGTTCCCTCCCTCTGCCTCTCTCTCTCCTCCTCTTCCTCCTCCCCACCTGTGCTTCAGCAGCCTTGTGTCAAGCCTCCACCCCATCCTAGTCCCAGCAACTGGTCACTATGGCAACGAGAGCCTTCCATCAAAAAGTGGCCTTCCAGGTATTTTATTTTGAGCCCCAATTAAGCAGGGCAGGCCGCAGGCTGGGAGCAGTGCAGGGAAGAGTGTTTTATGGCCTGTGAGAGAGCCCAGGTGCTATTTATAGCTCCTTAATCGGTGTTGCTAAATGGGGTCTTAATGCAAGTCCCCTGGCAACTGTACACTTTCATCACGGAGAATCTCCGCCCTGCAGCCTCACTCCTTCCATCTGTGGGCCTGAGGGGGGAACGGTGCCTCCTCCGTGCTCAGCAGCTGTCAGCAGGCTGCCTGGCCCTTCCGACCCCCTCCTGACACTGGCGGGCCCTTTGCAGCCCCGCCTTTGGGGATTTGGGGTCCACAGCTGTTGCTCCCATCAGGAACCAAGAGTCTTCAGGAGGCCATCTGTCCTGGGGGGATTCTGCCCCCAGCCTCCCTCCAGCGTTCCCCAGTCTCCCTATTAAAGCCAGAGTGGCAAGAGGGACACATATGACTGAATACACCCACGTTTATGTGCATGCTCAGAAAATCCTTTCCATTAATATCTCATGAGTTAACACGCAGTTTCACTCATTAAATAGCAAGTTAAACACGCTCCCCATGTCTCACAGCTGGGGAAGTTGAGAACAGATGCCTGTTGCCAGGCACTGTCTTTGAGCCTTATATGTGCCATCTCAATCAGTCTTCACACCGCTGGTTTTACAGACAAGGAACCCGTATCAGTCAGCCCAGGCCAGGTCTTGGGCAGCAACAGACAACGCCCACATCTCACTGACTTCAGACAACAAAGATTTGCTTTTGCCCACATGGCTTATTCATCATTGGCCAGCTGGAGGCTCTGTTCCACAAGGTTTGTGTCCTCATTTCAGGTCCAGGGCCGAAGGAGCAGCCCCTGATTATCACTAATGGAAAAGCGAAGGCAGCAAAGCACATACTGGCTCCTAAAGTTTCTGCCCAGAAGTGACACACATCACTTCCACTGACATTTCACTGGCCAAAGCAAATCTCACTGCCACACCCAACTTCACGTGAATAGGGAAGGGTAAGCTGATCATGCGCCCAGAGGGCAAGAGCTGGAATATTTGAGAACAACGCCATTGACCCGCACAGAAGCTGAGGTTCCCAGAGGTGTAGCAATTTGCCCAGATCTCATGGCTCCTAAGTAGCAGAGCAGGGATTTGAACTCTCAGCTTTTCCCCAGAAACCTGTGCCTTTTCCCCATGTAGCAAAGTGGTTATAGACATGGGCTCTAAAGTCAGACTTCTGGCTTGAATCCCATCCCTAGTATTCACCAGTTATGTTACCCTAGCTAGGCAAGTCACTTAACCTCTCAGAGCTTCATTTACTCATGAAACGAAGATAGTAGTGCAGGACTATGTTCTGAAGCCAAAACTGTGTTTATAAGTTTGGGGCAAACTCATTTGGCAGCCAGGCTAAACTGGTGTGAACTATTTATAGCCACTCCTTATTTCACTTGGTGTGAATATTCATAGGTTTGACTATAGAAATATTGAAGTGTTTGACTGCAGGCGCTGCCCAGGCCACTGGGGATGTTATGCAATACATGGCGTATGCAACCTAATTACTCAACCTTGGAACTTTCTCTTCTTGGATAAGGGACGATCTGTAGCACCTCCCTCACGGGTTTGTCATGAGCATTAAGGGAGATGATATGTCAAAGATTCTGAGCACAGGGCCCAGCACATAGTGAGTGCTCAGTACTTGGTGGTCATTCTTGGTCCCCAGATTGGACGGTGGGGGCAGGAAGAGGCACAACCACGAGAAGCTGCCACAGGAGTGGAAACCAAAGGAAAAAAATGGGTACACTCCAGTTTGCACAGAAACGACTTCAGCAGGTCTCTCGGTTTCCTGCGTATACTGTCCTAGTAAATAGAGGCTCTTTTGCCTCATGAATCCTTGGGTGTATTTTTGGAATGATTCTCTCTGACAGCAAATGGAGTGTGTTTGGGAAAGTCCTCGGAAAAGACAGAGTGCTTTGTAAGTCAAAGGCATTGTTCTGACGCTTATTAAACTTAATGTGCCCTTCCCACTGGTCAGGAGTCTGCAGTTTCATCATGTCATTCACGTCTCAGAACCTTGGAACTTGAGAGGGGGTTCCACAACCCTGAAGACCTCAGAGCCCTATGTCACAGTTGGAACCTGAGACCCCACCCTCCGCGCTGAGCAGCTTCCCTTCTATCTGCTAAATAGACTGAGGTTCTGTGGAAATTTCATTTGGCAAAAGGATTCTGCTGCTTTAGAAAAGAGACCTGCCCTTCCCCTCCCAGGTGGAGAACTGTCGGGATTAAATGAATTAATTTATGGAAAGTTCTTAAAACAGTGCCTTGTTCAGTAAACGCACTAGACATGCTGGCTGTTGTTGCTATTTTCTCACAGTGAGTTTGTGATAGAGCCAGTACCTAGGCCTTCTGTGGAGACAGAGAAGGAATCTTGTCCAACTAAATTCATGGATTTGCCCTCTGCCTGCTTCCTGGGACATCCCATCGGTGACCCCTAATGGGTTACAGGGTGGCAGACCCTGCTCCCCTCAGTCCCAGAGTGGCCAGGTGAGAGTTGGGGCAGCAGAGCCCAAGGGCAGACCATGCCTGGCCTCGGGGAGCTTTTCTCAGGGCCTCTCAGCAAGTGGCCCAGGTAGAAGGGTTCTGACCCCTCAGGTAGCTAGTACAGTGGGCAGATGAATTTTGTTACCATGCCCTGGACAGATGCCTGGACAAATCCTCTCCAACTTACCCCGGCTGCTCTTATTTTCTGTGCATCTCATACTGAGCAAAAGGTCAGGAAGTAGTTCTTTAAATTCAGTGCAAGGATCCAAACCACAGTGAGATACCACTTCACACCCACTAGGATGGCTATATTAAAAAAATCCAAAAGCAGAATGGAAAATAACGAGCATTGGCGAGGATATGGAGAAATTGCTGGTGGCAGTGTAAAGTGATGCAGCTGTTGTGGGAAACCATTTGGCAGTTCCTCAAAAAGTTAAACACAGAATCACCATATGACCCAGCAATTCCACTCCTAGGTATGCTCTCCAGAGAAATGAAAGCAGGTATTCAAACAAATACTTACACATGAACATCCACAGCAGTGCTAGTCACAGTAGCCAGAAAGTAGAACAGTCCACAACATCCACCAGTGGATGAATGGGTAAACAAAATGTGCTATATCAATGCCATGGAATATTATTTAGTCATGGAAAGGAACAGAGTTTGGATCCATGCTACAACATGGATGAACTTTGAAAACATTGTGCTAAGTGGAAGAAGAGAGATACAAAAGGTCAAATATTATCTGATTCCATTTGTATGGAATATCCAGGCTAGGGAAATTCATAGAGACAGAGGGCCGATTAGTGGTTTCCCGGGGTGGGGGGAGGAGGAGTGGGAAGAGACTGCTTAACTGGCGTGGGGTTTCCTTTGGGAGTGATGACAACGGCTTGGAACTTGACAGAGGTGATGGTTGCACAGCACTGTGAATGGACTAAATACCACTGAATTGTATGCTTTAAAATGGTTAATTTTGTGTTATGTAAACTTCATCTCAACTGAAAAATAATAGATAAATTCAGTGCAAGGAAGTTGTCACCGAAATTTGGTTGGCAGGGCAATTGTGTTCATGCAGAAAATATCAGAGGGGTGAACCCAGTCAGTCACCCTGAGTGTGGCCGTGGGGGACCACCCTTCATTCCCCACGACCCCCGGGAAACTGCGCTCCTCAAACTGAGGCCTCCTGATTCATTTCCAACTCCCCAGCACGTGGTCTGGCACAGATCCTGATAACAGAGCCTGAGAAATGTGGGATTCTTTTGGGTAATTGATGAAACATAGTAACTGCACACCCTGTCTGTCCCCCTTGCTGGCGCCACAACATTGTGCTAGTAGCTTAGCCTCAGCGCTCAGTTTTCCTTTCTGTGAAAGGACATGGGACGACGGTGCTGAGTCTGTACTCACTGTGCCGGCCCAGCAAGGTGATGCATCTAACCTAGTGCTTGCCAGGCCAGGTACATTGGCGGGGCTCAGCAGAGGGCAGCTGCTGCTGCTCTCAGGTTATTATCACTGTTATCCAAGGTCAAGGGCATTCTCCATCTGTGTTCCTTTGAGCAAATGATTTTGCTACTACCTGAACTGTTTTTCTGCCTTTTCCCAATTCATGCATATAAAAAAATTTAATTTTCTCTGTCATTTTTCTCTACCAATACATTTTTGTTCATAAACTTCTAATGTCTGCTACCCGTGTCTGGGGTAAAATAGGGAAAAAGTGTCTCTGCGAAGGAAACAACCAACAAAGGGAAGAGACAACCCACAGAATGGGAGAAAATATTTGCAAACTACCCATCTGACAAGGGATTAATAACTAGAATATATAAGGAGCTCCAACGACTCAATAGGAAAAAAATCAAATAATCAGATTAACAAATGGGCAAAGGATCTGAATAGACATTTCTCAAAAGCAGACATACAAATGGCCAGCAAGTATATGAAAAATGTTAAACATCATTTAGTCATCAGAGAAATGCAAATCAAAACTGCAATGAGATATCATCTCACCCTAGTTAAAATGGCTTTTATCAAAAAGACAGGCAATAACAAATGCTGGCAAGGAGGTGAAGAAAGGAGAACACTCAACACTGTTGGTGGGAGTGTAAATTAGTCCCACCACTGAGGAGAACAGTATGGAGGTTCCTCAAAAAAACTGAAAATAGAACTGCCATGTGTCCCAGCAATCCCGCTGCTGGGCATATATCCAAAGGAGGGGAAATTAGAATATTGAAAAGACATCTGCACGCCCATGTTTATTGCAGCACTATTCACAATGGCCAAGATACGGAATCAACCCAAGTATCCATCAATGGATGAATGAATAAAATGTGGTGCATAGTGGAATATGATAGAGCCACAGAAAAGAATAAAATCCTGCCATGTGCAACAACATGGATGGAACTGGAGAATATTACGTTAAGTGAAATAAGACAAGCACAGAAAGACAAATCTCACATGTTCCCTCTCATATGTGGGAGCTAAATATTCAAAACAATTGATCTCCTGGAGACAGAGAGTAGAATGATGGTTACCAAAGGCTGGGAAGGGTAGCGGGGAGGGAAGGATAAAGTGGGGATGGTTAATGGGTACAAAAATACAGTTAGATAGAATGAACAATATTTGATAGCACAACGAAAGTGAGCAAATAACAATAAATTAGGGTGTATTTAAAACAACTAAGAGTGGAATGTTCCTAACACAAAGAAATGATAAATGCCTGAGGTGATAGATACTGCAGTTATCCTAATTTGACCAATTCACATTGTATGCCTGTATCAAAACATCACATGTACCCCATAAATATATACAACTATTATGTACCCATAATAATTAAAAAGGAAAAAAAGAAAGTGTCTGATTTTATGGAAAAAATAGATATTGTAGGCATTTTACATCAAATATATTAATGTCCTGGGTATTGAATAGTGTCTTGTGAGGAACACAGACTCTGGAGCCCAGCAACTCTGCTGCTTGCTGTCTGGGTGACCTTGGAAATCACACGACCTCTCTGTGCCTGAGTTGCCTCATCTCTAAGATGGGGGTAAAGATGGTACCTACCTCCTCAGGTGGACCGAGTGTGTTACTGTCCTTCAAGTGCTTGGCACAGCATCCGTGCAAAGCAAACCAGTGTTGCTGGTGATGTTATGACTCTGTGGCGGTCCCTTTAGCCCCCTACGCCCATGTGGTCTGCCCCCACACAGTTGACTAAACCTGTTACCTGACTTGGTGCCCACACAAAGAAAACTGGGTGTGAGGGAGTGGGGTGGGTTTAGTTATGAGACAAGTGGAACTTTCCCAGTGTGAACACTCAGAATCCACAGCAAGAGACCACAGAGAGAGAAAATGGGGATTTAATGCAGTTCTGGTTTTTCACATGTAGTTACGGATGGATGTCGTAGCTAGAGTTGTCGGAGGTATGGAAGAGCAGGGCTCAAATTCCTGGATTTGACCAAGTTTGTGCTTCTGTGGCTGGATCAGACCTTCTGGCAGTTTACTGAGGGATGGGCTGCCCCGGGGTGGGATGGCAGGTAGTGACTTCCGATAAAGGTGGTGGGTGAGCTTCACTCTGCAATAGAAGTGACACCATCAGCTCAGGGCTGTGTCTGGGCCCAGAAAAATTTACTTTGGCCATACCAAATTAAAGTAACAGAACTGTCACGTAAAACCTGGGTTTTTGACTTTTCTTAAAAGGTAGGAAATCTGGTAATTGCGGCTCCTCATTCCCACGTGGAGCCAAGGCTGGCGCTGAGGGGTCCCCTGGTGTGAGCTCTCCAGCTTCCATGGGAGCCCCACGCCTATGCCCTTTGCTCACACCTGTTCCTTATTAGCACTTAGGTTACCTGCCTGGTCCCACTCAAGTTGGAGTTTGCAGCCTCTGGTCTAAAATGCAAACACATTTGTGAAACTTGAAATGGTTTTCACTAATGCATGAGCAGTAAGAAATCATTTGCCTTCAAACTAGAAGTGGAAATAGAGTAGTTGTTTCCAAGTTTGCCAGCTATTATTTTGTATCATGGCTGTTTACAGACTGAAAACATTTCGTTGCAGCCCTCATCATTTACCACTTCTTAGTAGACACAGCTTTCCTCTTCTGGAGCTGTCCCGTAAATACTGGGCTCCTTTGAGCCTAATTGGATCCTTTGACTAAAGGAGCGGGGCAGCTCGGGTGAGAAAACTGGGCGGACTCCATCCAGGAATTCGGTTTACTCATCAGTTTTGCCTAACTTAAGAAAAACAAGCTTCCACCATCCTCCTCTGGGCCTGTTTCTGAGCTCACACTTGGAAAGGTCAAATAAACACAATAAATCCATTAGAAGGCCTTCATATTAAACCCCTGGGGCTTGAGCTATTTAGCAAGAGGCTAACAGGATGACGTCTCCCAAGTGCAAGGAAGTTCGCCTGACCGTAGGTATTTGCTAGAAAACAGGAGTCAACTGTGCCAGTTAGCCTCAGTGGTGTGAGGAGCACAGCCCTGGGCCGCTTCAAGAAGGGGGCTCGATGGTGGTGGTTCTGGCGGCTGGACCTGGAGGAGAGAACCCCCCTCACGGAGTCTGTGTGGGCCTCCTTCTCCTCTCCACATTTTTCAGTCCAAATCCCAGACAGAACCAGGCGGGTGGGACCCAGTAAATAGTGTCCCCTGCTGAGCTTTGTTGGGGCCTGGGGTGCATCTCCGGTCCATTCAGGAATCTCCCATGCACAGAAAACCACTAGCATTTCCACACGGAGCAGGGCTGAGGGTTAGGAGCATGGGGCCACCGGGACTTAGTGACAGAATGTGGCTGGTGAACAGGTTTCCTTTGCAGTGACTGTCATCCCACCTCTTCAGGGGAGCTGGCAACAGAGAGGGCATCTCAAACCATGTTGCCTGAGTTCCAATCCTTTCTCACCACTTAACTGTGGCCTTAAGGGAGTTACTTTACCTCTCTGTGCTTCAGTTTCCTCCTGTCTGTCAAGGGCATTCACAATCGCACCTACCCCACTGGGTTGCCGTGAGGATTAAATACAGCAAGACGTACAAAGTGCTTAGAACATCTCATGACACAGGAAATGCTATGTAAATCCTTGCTGAAACTATTCTTACTGTTACTCTTATTGTTGCCAAAAAGTCAGCCGATGAGTCCAGTAAGAGCACCCAGATGGACTTGGAAAATATGTCAACATCATGGGTCTCCCAGCGCTCCTGCTTCTGATGAGAAGATTGGAAGGAGAATCCTGAAAAGTAGAGCAGTCTGGGGGCTGGGGCTGGATCCTGGGGTCACACAGAGCGGGACCTGAGCCCCAGCTCACCAGCGCGTTAACTGCGCTGGCCTACGCAGACCTCTGTTCAGAACGATCTGTGCTTGTCAACAGGGAGGCGTCCCACCTGGGTGTCCAGGCCTCAGCTCTCCGTGCCAGCTGCCTCTATTTTCACTTTGTCCCTGAAATATTAGTGATAGCCATCATCGATTGATTGCCCACATATGACAGAGCCTGTGCTAGTACCTTGACCCTGCTCCTCTTCTAATCCTCCCAGCACTCCCCACGAGGCCGGCGATGTCTCCATTTTACAGAGGAAACAGCCTGCCCTGTAAAGCCACAACTGGACTCTCTAGGTCTTCTAACTCCAGGCCTGGGCTGCTTCTCCCTTCCAGCCTGGCCTTTCCCAGTTGTGCTACGTTCTAAGCAGCAAGAGCGACTCTGTTAGTACTCCTCAGCTAGGATTCAACTGTCATTCGTCTCGCCAAGCTCCTGTTTGAGTTAGATTTGTGCCAACTCAGAACTTTTCTCCTTCACCTTTGTTCTCTCTCTCTCTCTCCCTCCCTCTCTCTCTCTCCTCTCTCTCTCTCTGTTTTTAACTAAACTTCTGATATGCAGAATTGGATCAAACAAAATCCTTAGTTGTAATACACTGTCATCTTCGATCCTGTGCGTAGCCCTCTTTCATTCTAATTTGCTTGTTTATGTATTTGCCCCTTTATAATTCACTGTGCGCACGTGATTCTACCACCCAACCCAATGACCAGGACACTGACAGTGGAGCACTTTGTGCCCCTCCCGTCCCACCCTGCCACCCCTGCTGCAAGGTGACCGCTCTCAGAATTGTGTGTTTACTGCTCCTTTGCTCTTTTCCTCAGAGATGCGTGCCTCAGCAATGCCTTGTTTAGCTGTAGCTGGTCTGGAACTTCCTAATTTGTTCACTCCTGTGCCGGCACCGCACTGTGTTCATTCCACGGCTTTAAGTAACCTGACATCTGGCAGGGAAGTGCTCCTGTCCCCCACTCCCCCACACTCTTCACGCTGCTTTAGAAGGGGATACACCACGGGGAATGGGGCCCGTCCCTGAGGCCCCAACCCTGCCTGGGTGGGACGATCACCAACTGCCTCTGCAAGCACCATTCTGCTCCGCCGCCTGGTCTCCCATGTCGGCGTGTTTCTTTCAGTACCTACGGGGGCAGCAGGGTTGTTCCAGGGCTGCAGTGACGGAGGAAACTCGGGAGGTTGGGGAGATCCATAGCGCAGAGGCACCCCCGCTCTCCCCGCATGACCAGGGCTGTCCCGTCCGAGGCCAGGGTGTCGCCATGGAGTAGCTCCCTGGGGCGGGCTCCAAGTTAAACACAGATTTTCTGGGAAATTTTTCAGCTGAGTTAGGAGCATCCCTCTACCAGAGCAAGGAACTGGCGCAGTGTGTTACTAATTCTGTCTGCTGAGGGAGCTTGCAGGAGGGTTCTTCAGCCAACTCAGGGCAGTGTGAAAGGGCTACTTCTTTTTGTTCATTACCTGCATCGGAGGAGCCGGGCTGCAGTTTCCTTTCAGAGATGGAGGCTCATTTCAGCTGCCTCCTCTCCCCCAGGTGCTGGGCTTCTCGTTCCCATCGACCCAGCCCCTGATGTCCAAGGCAGGGCAGTGAGGGCTGGACAGTGAACAGGAGGCCCAGCCCTGCCCGTGGGAGCCCACAGTCTGCCCGGGAGAGCACGGCACCACCAGAAGGAAACAATGCTATAGCAATTCAGGGTGGTCAGAAGGCTGAGACAGGGAGACCATGTTTCCCAAACCCCAGATTAAGACAATGAGGTCTGGCGGGAGGGTAGAATATTTCAAACTGGGGTTGTCCTGTAAAATTCTCAGGTCTAGTCACCATAATGATGAGAACCACTCAAAGGCCCTTGCCTGGGAAGGGGATGCTGAGGATGGGAGGAAGGCTCGCTGACAGTGGGTGCGGGCTGTGCTGGATGGCAACGGGGGAGGCAGGAGACCCGGGGAGGCTGCTCTCATGGTGGAGTCAGGACTGGGCGGAAGGCTGCTCAGGAAGATAGAAAGTTGGGACGGAACACGGAGATGTTCAGAAGGAGGACGTGAAGGGCAGAGGAGGCACCGCGAGTGTGTGTGAAGGTCTGGGCCAGGGGGCCTGGCGACAGGGGTCCCACTGGAGAAGCACGGCAGTGAGGAGGGAGGAGGAGGCCCCTGATGTCATTGCAGAGTGTTGGGGGGTCTCTTAGGCAGCCCATGGCCTGGGCCTGTGGTCCGATGCATCGGAATCACTGGGGATCACGTCAAAATGCTGCTTGTGCTGCAGTGGGTCAGGGTGGGCCCGAGATCCTGCGTTTCCCACAGGCTCCCGGGTGAAGCCGATGCTGCTGGCGTCCAGGGACCACACAGCAAGGCTGATGAGGGCCCCAGACCAGAACCCGGGCAGAGGTCGGTGTGACAGTGTCCCTAATTTGGGTAAGAGCAGGAGCTCAATACATGTTGGATTGAGGTATATAGTGTCATTTTAGCTTCCCTCCAAAATAAAAATTTCTCAAGCTCTAAAAATACCAGTGTTAGTCATTCTGATCGGAATTTAAGAATATGAAAATGGAAGGGGAAAGGTGCCTTTTTAGAATTTTTTTCATTTAAAGAATTGATTGTTCTAACTTCCGCAGACATGACTTTGGTTGTAAGCAGTTGAGCAGAGCCATACTCTTCTTTCTTCTTTGAAAGTGAACTTTCTGACGAGGTTATTAGCTCCTCTGCTGTTCAGTCGTGCCCCCGCAGGGCGGCGTGGCGGTGTGTGCGGGCAGACCTAAGTGGCCAGCGGTGCGGTAATATTGCGGTTCAAGGTGGTCCTCTGACGTCATCAGATCGTGTCAGAGGAAGAACCAGAAGGTTCAGAGCCCTAGAATCCCAAATCCCGTACTCAGGCACGCATAGCTTAGTACGAATATAAGTCAACATGTGTCAACATGTGCCACCTCCCAAGGGCCAGGCTCATTCTGAGACCCCAGTCTTCATGCAGAAACAAGGAGTAAAGGATTTCAGGCACAGGGCCAGGCTGCAGGGCGTATGTGGCCCCTCTGAGAAGAACAAGGCTGGGTCCTGCCCAGGGCTCTCTCCGCAGACTCCTCCTCCCTCTGACCCATGTAAGGAAGGGCTGCAGTTCTGCACCCATCTCATATATTGGGCTCATTTTGAACTTTCATGATCACCAAAAAAAAAAAAAAAAGTTGATTTTGTTACTTGGTTTTCTTTGGGGATTTTAAATAAATATTACATAGGAATACCATCCTCCTCATCCCACCTTCTCTTTAAGAGCTGTGAAGACAGAGGGGACTCCATTGGGTCCTGGCCTTCCCCGTGTGGCTGCTAAGATGTTGTGGGGAGGCCAGCCAAGCAGGTGGTGCCCACACAGAGAGCTCTGAGAGACCACCTTGAGAAGGGAGTTCTGGTTCCTTCCTTGCCACCCTACCAAATGCTGCCAAGACTGCAGGGCTCTACCCAGTTCGCCACCAGAGAATGAGCCACAGCATTTCAGCATGGACCAGGTGCTTAGAGAAAATCTTGTTTAATGCTTCAAAAGGGAAAAAGAAGCTCAGAGGGAAGGAATTTTGTAGGGTCCCAAGGGGTCGTGGTGGAGCCTAGGCTCAAACCCCGGGCTCAGGTCACCTCTGCCCCCACCTCCCTGCCTTCCTTGGCCTGGGGGGCGGCACTCACCCCGTGGCCCAGGTCCCAGGCAGCCTTTCATCCCGACCTCCTGGCCAGGCACGGCATGATGAGACAGGCCTGAGAACTCCCTCCACACCTGTTTTTGAGGAGACTTCCGTCCTGCGGGGTCACTCCTGCATGCTGCCCACACATCACCCCACCATTCCCCACATGGAACTCAGCCTCTTTCCTCTATTTCCTCCCAACAACCTGGCCCTGTCCCCAGGAACTTACATGCCAGTGGAGGAGCCAGAAGTGCTGACAGCCCTGTTGACCGAGGGAAGAATGTGCCCGGGCTTGGGAGGGGTCAGGACAGGGCAGGGGGGCGGGACTGGGGCACCCAGGAAGGCTTCTTCAGCTCTGCTGGCCTCACCCTGCCCTCCTGCTCCTCAGATGGGGCCGCAGGGCTGGCCTCACCTTTCCGCTCTCCAGCTCTGCTAAAGTCCAGGCCCTTCATGGGGCCATCAAGGTAACTACCAAGCCCAGTGTCCCCAGTGGCCTTGCCCCTGCCCTGCCCACCTCCCTTCCCAGCCTCAGGCAATGGCTCGATGATGTCCCTCAGGGTGGTCATCCCTGATCACTCTCCAGCCACTTGGCTGAGATACCTAAGGTACAGCCCCTGCTCCAGTGAAGACTCACATATTTTTTTAAAAAACTAGATTTTCCCCAATAATTAATTATTATTTTCTCAAAGTGTCATCTGGGAAAACTATGAACTCTTTCCAGTGTTCTACAAAAGAGATTGCTTTGAACACATCTTAGAGATATGCACCTGGAACCAATAAACAACCTTCTCACCCTGTGGGAGAGCTAATTCATCCTCCGAAACTTCTCTTAGCTTGGGCCACCTCCAGGAGGCCATCTTGGACACTCCCAGGCTGGGTTAGGCGCCCCTCTTCCCGGCTCTCACAGCTCTCCAAGCAGTTCCTTCTTTTGAACACAGACCCCTCTGGGCTGTCACCATCTATGTAGGTCTCCCCTGCCAGTCTGCAGCCCCTGAGGCTCTATGTGCCCAGCTCCCTGCTCAGGTCCTTTGAAGAAAGTTTGAAAGTAAAAGTTTGATGAATACTTGCACGTGCTATGGTTTGAACATTTGCGGCCCCTCCAAAATTCATGTTGAAACGTAATCCCCAATCAATAATATTAAGATGTGGGGGTTTTAGGCAGTGATTAAGTGATGAGGGCTCCACCTTCAAGAATGGGTTGGTGCCCTTATTAGGGGGATTGGGGGGACTAGCTGGTCCCCTTTTGCTCTTCCCACTTCCACCACGTGAGGGCACAGCAACAAGGTGCCACCTTGGAAGCAGATATTGGCCCTCACCAGACACTGAACCTGCCGGTGCCTTGATCTTGGGCTTCCCAGCCTCCAGACCTGTAGGAAATAAATTTCTGTTGTTTATAAATCACCTAGTCTCAGGTATTTTGTTACAGCAGCACAAACAGACTAAGACAGCAAGACAGCATGTGTGATGAGCAGTTGGACAAGATTTTATCCTCAAAATCTACAAAATGGCATTGGAACTCTGGCATCCCTCCAGACCCTTCTTAATTAAAACAGTGATGTTCTCCATGCCTTGATTCCCCTATCTGCAGAATGGGCCATTGGAGACCTCTTATGCTGTTGGGAAGAATTCCAAGTTTGCTGCTAAAAGAGTCTAGCTTTGGCCTTGTACCAGGGTGGAGGCAGAGCTCGATCTCCCGCAAGGACAGCTCCCCTCACCCTGCCCGGCTGTCTCAGGCTGGGCACATGACGGGACCTTCTTCCACCTCGTCACTCCTC
The DNA here is from genome assembly GCA_004363605.1 of Indri indri. Classification (NCBI taxonomy): domain Eukaryota; kingdom Metazoa; phylum Chordata; class Mammalia; order Primates; family Indriidae; genus Indri; species Indri indri. Next base: position 27,714 of record RJWJ010007167.1, on the reverse strand, counting down.
CCCAACCCCC
>RJWJ010007167.1:0-27604 GCA_004363605.1 Indri indri | reverse complement strand
GCAGCTCCAGCCCTGCTCAAGTCTTGGCCAGGAAGGCAGAGTGTGTATGAATGGAGGCCCCTGGACAGGGCGTCAGGTCAGCAGATGACAGTGCGTGAACCTGTGGCTAAAATGGGCCTCACTGGGCTACAGCTGGGTGAGGCGTGGGAGCAGCCAGCCCATCCCCTGGGCCTGGTTCAGTCTCCTCCCCCAGGAGGCCTCCCTGGCCTCTGTCCAAAATGTGGGAGCCACAACCCTGGGTCTCCTAAGCTCCTCTAACGTTTATCTCACAGGCTTCACTTGCTTTGCGATTCACTTTTTTATGTGCGATATTTTCTGTCAAACCTAATTTGACTCGGTATAGTCAAAGCCAGGATTAAATGTGATTTCTGTTCCGCCAAACGTCAGCCAGTGGAGAGGAACCTGAGCCTTCATGCCAAGCCATTTGCCACTCCAATGGAGACATTGAGGCTGGAGGAGGAAGGCCAGGCCACTCCGCCAGCTGGTGGCAGAAGCTGGCCAGGAGCCCAGGGCCCTCAGCTGCTCAGTCACTCTGCTCGGCTGTGGCAGGTCAGGGAAGCAGGCCCAAGTCACTCTTAGCCCCTGAAATGGAACTGAGCAGAGATGAACTGAATTCCAGATGCTTTTTGTTTCCAGTTCATTTCCCAGTCCTCAACCCTGCACCCTCCACTGGCCCCACACCCTTTGTGCCTGGCAATTCCGGATTGTTCAGCTGGGTGAGGAGTGGGTGAAGGAAAGGAAGGCCGGTGGCTTGAGTACATCCTAAGAGAGGGCCCTGGGCCTGGAGGATTCACTGAGGGGAAATGATGGTCACCTTGGAGGGCATCCAGTGGTCAGAGACAGGGACGCAGGCTGGGCATCTAGGGGGCTGCTGAGGTCCACAGCGGCCAGGGGGTGGTGGCTGGGTGGAGGAGAGGGCCCCTGAGGAAGAGGCAGTCGTGATGAGTTATCTCCGTGGAGGATTTGAGGGGTGGCAGGTGTGGGTGGACAGGGGCCCTGGGAAGCTGGACCAAAGCCCTGCAAATGAGGGTCTAGAGGTCAGCAGAGAGCAGCGGGGAGTAGGGAGAGGACGAGTTGAGTGGTGTGAGCCGCAGAGGAAGGGGGCTCTCCCACAAGCAGATGCTGGGTGCAGCGCTTCATATGTGGCAGGAGCGCCCCGAGGGGCCTACCCCACCTCTGGGCCTGAGTAAACTGCAGCCCCCAGAGAAGGCTGAAGGGCAGGGGCATCCTGGGACAGCATGCTCAGCCCAGGTAAGGCAGGAGTCGAGGGAGCTCTCAGAGAAGAAGCTGGGATGCAGTTTTCTGTAGTGGAGAGACAGTTCCAGAGAGCACGGTGGAGGAGTTCGGAGGAGCACGGTGGTGGGGAAGCTGAGGGCTGGGATCAGAGGGAAGGAAGCACAGAGCCTGCTGAAGGGATGGCTCTTTGGCAAAGCCACAGCTGCTGGAAGGAGGTTCTTCTAAGCATCAAAATCCAATGGATCTTCATGTGGTTCCATTCTACCTTCCTCCTCTTCAGTGTTCCATTTACTCTCCTCTTTTTCTGGAAGCAGGTGCCATCCTGTTTCCTGGGTTCCTTTTTCGTTTTGCTGGATTACCTCCTCGAGTAACTTTCGGACTAGGTGGGTAGAGGCTCTTCTTTCCAAGCCACTGAACACATTTGAAAAGATAGCTGCTGTGTGTTCTGCAACAGTGTAGCTCCCCTTTGCCAGGAGAACTAGGTGGAGTCTTTGGGTGAAGGTATTGTGCCCAACACACTTTCCTGTGAGGTACTGAGGCAGGGAGCTGGTGGGCAGGCCAGACGCTCGGGTTCTTCAACTAAGCAGAAGTGTCTTTCTTTCCCACCAGTCACACCCACCTCTGCCGTGGAGAAGGGTTTCTCATGCTCTACTCGGCTTCTCTACTGGACCTCGACACCAACCAGGAGCCTCCCCCAAAGGCCGCTCACCTCACACAAAGAGCAGGCTAGGCTTCAGCTGGGGCAGAGGCGAAAAGACAACTGTCCCGGGTATTGGAATCACAATTCTTTAAGGATTACCCCCATGTTTGCTCCATGGAGCTTGGGGCTTCTCCAGGGCTCCTTTGGTGAGAGCCATGCTTGCCCTGGTGTACAGGGCTCCCAGGCTTTCTGCTTGATTTCTGCCCCATCCTATCACACCTGCTGCACGTCCTCCTGGAGTTACCCTAATGTCCAACCCGCTGACTGCCTCTCTTGTTTTCCAGCACTGTTATGTCCTTTGTGCACACGCACACATGCACACTCACACGCGTGGGCCCTGGCTGCCCCTTCGAGCACGCGGCCTCCGTCTTTCCAGCAGCCCACGCAGTCCAGTGGAAACATTCAGATGGAATTTTTCAGCACTCCCTGTTCTGGGTTGTCTCCTTTGGAGGTTTCTCACATCCTCGCTCTGCAGCGTTGCTAGGGAAGGCCATGCATTATTTAGGAGTAGTTTCCTGTGCAGCTCTCCTCTGTGCACATGGAGTAACTTGATAGCTCTCTGTCCCAGGGAAAAATGAGTGCCCCACCTGGGCTGTGGGGACCATCTGTACCAATGACGCGTGTTGGTACAGAGTTCATCTGAAGATGCTGCTTGTGTCCCAGCTGTAGCCACAATGCTTTCTGCTAGGGAAACAGTGAAGCTTGTCAACAGAAAGCTCTCCACATTCCAAGTGCTTTCTAGATGTCTCCGATGGCCATGTCAGGGCCAGTTGGTTCAGGGATGCTGTATTTTAGAAGTAGCATTACTGCGGGTAATGAGACACTTGTCCATTGGCATAATTCACTAAGTGGATTGACACCAGACAAGTGCAGACCCAGAGGTCAGAGGAGCCAAGTCATTGGGGAACAGGTGACACTTGATTTGAGTCCTGAAAGAGGAGGCATGTTCCTGGCAGGAAGTACAGGGAAGGGTGTTCTAGGCAAAAGGAGCAGCATGAGGTGGGGCTCAGAGGCATGAAAGCAATTCTCTGAGTCTTCAGACACCAAAACCATAATCTATGGATGAGGATTAGCACAGTGTCTGCAACAGAGAGTGTGTGTGTGCTCCCACATGTGTGTGTCTCCTCGTTTCTTTTTCTGAAAATAGTGCGCAGGTCTACTTAAGTTTAGATATCAGGGCTGTCACTCAAACCCTCTCCCATCTGCAGACCATCGTCTGAAATTACCACAAGAAAATTTTACATCTTGACCTTGAAATGTTAGCCTTTTCTCAAAATATAAATGGGAATAGGGGTAGGGTGGTGCTGGCATCTCCCCACCGCAGGCAGGGGAGACTTCGGAGGGCCCAGGGAAGCAGCTTAGGCCACCAATCCCTGTGCCCAGATCTCCGCCCGTCTCCATCACTGACACAGACCCTCATAACCAGATGAGCTAACTTCCCCATTTTATTGACAGCAAAACAGAGTCTCTGCGAGGTTCTGTGGCTCACTCAGGGTCATGCAGGAGGTTAGTCAGGGAGAATTAAGGAAAATTCAGGTTACTAAAGAACTTTTGAAATGATTGCCTTGTGATATATTTAGCACAGAACCAGACATCCAGCCCTGGCTCTAATAAATCTTCATCAGGAGCAGAACATTGTTGTCAATTAGGATGATGCACTGAGACATTTTTAGAACCACAATAAGTAAATTATGACTATTTTTAAAGGTACCTCTTGGGCTGATGGCCTAAAATAAGACATACTTTGGAGAGAGAATCTTTAAGGCAAGAGGCATCACAAACCATCATCACAGCAGCCCACAGAAGGAGGTGTTGCTCTTCCTGTTTTACAGATGAGAAAAATGTGGCTCCAAGAAGTGGGAGTTAGGATCCCAAGAATCCTCTTCCCCCACTTTGCCCATTAGAGCTAGTAGGCACATGCTTGGCTTGTGTTGTATCCCACAAGGGAGCTGAGGTACTGCTGACTGTCAGTGATTTATTTTTTTTTTTACTCCAAAACTTGTTAACTTGTTTTTGATAGCAAAACAGAATCCCTGCAAGGTTCTGTGGCTCACTCAGGGTGCCCCCTGTCCCCCGTCCCCATCATCACTCCCCTGAGGTCACCACTGCCCTAACTTCAGCCCCCTGCTTTGAACTCTATACAGAGGGAGTCACACAAAATGTAGTTTTCCTTCATTCAAAATTATGTTTGAGAAATCCATCCATGATTTCACATGTAATTGTGGTCCCTGCATTCTCATGAATGATTGGTGTTCTGCTATATGAAGATACACAATTTATTTTACATTCCACTGCTGATGGGCAGTAGAATTATTGCTTCTGGTTTGGTGCTATTACAAGTAATGCTTCTTTGAGGATTCGCATGTGTGCATTTTGGTGCGCATATGTATGCCTTTCTGTTAGGAGTTCACCCAGGAAATTCAGCTTCGGTGGATGTGCCCGGTGTTTCAAAGTGGTTGTGTCAGTTCACATCCCCACTCGAAGCTTTGTGAGAGTTCCAGTGGCTCCATATCCTCGTCAGCACTTGATACTGTCTTTTTTATTTTAGTCATTCTGGTTGTCACGCAGTAGAGTATTGTGGTATCAATTTGTACTTCCCCGATGATTCATGAATTTGAGCACTTTTTCATGTTTATTAGCTATTTGGATGTTCACCTTTGTGAACAATGACTCTTTTTCAATTTTATCTTTAGTTAAAAAATATTTCTGAGAATAGCTCTTGTGATGGAAGCTTCTGTTTTCCTTCCCATCTAGTGATCAGTTCCAAGCCTCAACATTTGGCCATTCTAAGAAAGGTCCCAAAGCCAAGGGGGCGAGAAAGAAGAGTCAGGGGGGTGAGCCCAGCCGAAGCCTGACATTCTCGGAGCTCTTCAAGTTCCACAGCCAGGACAGGAGCTCAGGGGTTCTCTCTGTGCATTGGGATCCTCTGTTTAAAGTTCCCTCAGAAATTAGGGGAGAGGATGTATATTTCACATATAGAGCTATCAACGTTCCCTGAACTCCCACCTTGTTTCTTCCTTTGGAATTTAGGCTCTAGACTGATTTCAGTGACGACAGAGAGATGAAAATGAAAGGCATTCTTTCCTTCTCCCTTCAGCCCCTAACTGGGCAGGGAACACACAGGGAGCTGGGTTTGCTGACAAGGCTATGCATTTGGGCACCAAGGACCTACTCTGGGCCTAGAACACTAACACAATTAAGAAATCTTTTAAGGTCTGGCAACGATTGCCAAACTTTAACAGCTCCCTTTTCTTGATGCAAGGTGGGGCCCAGGGAGCAGAAAAGCTGCATATAGGGTATTGCTGGAGGAGAGATGAGGACACCCTGAGGGAGGGGGTCAAGTGTCGGCCTGGGCACAGAGATGCACTGGCTGGGGTGCTGCTGAGCAGTCGGCCTTCTGGGCCTGGAAGGTGGGGCATGGCCGTGTGAGGATCAATTTACTGTCTCTATGCACCCGCCTACTCTGGACATTTCATGTCAGTGGAACTATACAATAAAATAATTTTTTTAAAAAAAAGGATACAGAAGCGAAAGTGTTCGAAGCCACGAATACTTCATGCAGATAGACTCAGGGTCCAGCCTCAGTGGGGGAGAGCTGGGTATGCTTTTGTGCCTGGCATCTGAAGCATGCCAAGTCCCACTGTAATTTCGATGTCTCTCCTTATTAACTCTGCAGCTCTGGTTAATGAAAATTTCTGTAAAACACACACTTGACCCCATTCCCATATCTCGAGCTATTATTCTTGTCACAACTCTTTTGTTGGTATTTACCACATACGTTGTGTTATATCTTAGTACATTATAGAATACTTTTAAAGTATCATTTATTCTGTTACCACAAAAGTGTTAAGATGCAGATTCAGGCTTCCTGCATGTTCCTTGGTGGCTTGGGGAAACCAGGCCTATATAAGCCATGCAAGACGACATGTGACCACCATCATCTTCCTTCCCGATCCAACAGATGCCAGCTGACCAGACTATTCCTCTCCCTGCAAACCTCCCAGCCTGCCCTGTTTTATACCTCTGTGCCTTTTCTTGTTATCTCTGCCTAGAATACCCACTTCACACTTATGTGCCTTTAACGCTCTTACTCATCCTTCCAAACCCCATTCAGATGTGCTTTCTTTTTTTAATTTTTATTTTATTTATTTTTTTTATTTCACCATATTATGGGGGTACAGATGTTTAGGTTACATATATTGCCTTTGCCCCACCCGAGTCAGAGCTTCAAGCATGTCCATCCCCCAGATTGAGGCTTTTAAACAGCTCCTCTATACAGGAACTGCCTAGTTTCTGTCCCTGCGCCTTTAGGAATTATTGCATATATTACACTCTGTTAAAATTATTCTCCTATTTAAAAATCCCAGACCATGAGCCCTTCTCCACTTCCAGAGCTGCTTCTGGCCCTGTCTTAGTTATCTCTGTGTACCCAGGACCAATCAGAGGTCCTGGAAGAGAATTAAGAGCTTAATGAAGGTGTTGGCAATAAACCTAGTTAAACTCAGCTTAACTGGTCCCAGGTCCAGAGATTCCATTGCTTATGAATTTCAATTTGTTAATTTTTACAGAACTGGGTGTTGGAAGAAAATGTGTCCCTCTACTGACCATCAAAGAAGGATGTAGGGGAAATTTGAGGGTTCAAAGGCACTTCAGACATCCTCTCAGAATCTAGCCTGTTTCTAAGAGGACGCCCCCTGCAGATCCACGTGAGGCCAGCAGCTTACAAAGGTTTTTGATCATCACCTGCAGCGAGAAGTGCTTTTTACATCGAGACACACTAAACACGTACATCAGGGACAAAGCTTTCATGAAACAGTATTTATCCTTGCTATGGGCATTGCTCCCATTTTCTCGTTTCTTTCTTTAAAAAAAAATATTGCTGGTCACCACCCTTTCGTTGGATTCCTGATTCTTTAGTCTCCTGAGTTGCATTCTTTAGTCTAGTAAACATTGCTCTAGGCCTTCGGCTCCGGTAACCAGGGAAGGCTTCTCAGAGGGGAAGCCGCCCGGACCCTGAGGTCAGCTCAGAGGAGCAGGCAGGCAGTGAGCGGTGGGGGTGGTGGGGAGAAGGTGCCAGGCAGGTGCAGGGCAGACCCTAACCGCGTCCTTTTGCCTCTCATTGCAGCCGAGCCCCTGCCACTGATGGACCTGTGCCGAAGATCGGTGCGCTCCGCCCTGGGCCGCCAGCGCCTGCAAGACATCAGCTCCCTGCCCCTGCCTCAGTCTCTCAAAAACTATCTGCAGTACCAGTGATCCCGGGGCCTTGAAGGGCAGCGTGGACATGTCCTGCAGGGCCACGCCATCCACCTGGCATTCATGGTCACATGACACACTGGGGAAGAGGTCTCCCCTCTCCCTGGTTCCCCAGGACATTCAGTTCTCTGAAAGGCCAGGACATGGTACCAACTTTGGAAACGAAATATCCGTTGCCAACAGTACTTGCTGCCCTCAGAGCAGCCCTCCCAATTCAGACACCTCCTCGGGAGCCACGCAGAACCTGGAGCCTGGAGCCTGCACCTGGAAATCCTGCCCGCCGACCAGGACACAGCGCCACCGTATTGATCAGAGAGCCTGTTTCCTTATTCAAGAGAATGAATAAAACATTCAGGCAGGAGACTTTCTACTGTGTGCCCTGTCGCAGACAGGGCGGGGGTGGGGGGGTAAAATTGCCTCTGAATAATGAATGAGGAGACCGCTTGTGCCACGCCCCTCCCGGCCCCCACCCTGCCCAGGGCCGCAGGATTGCCATGACGTTTTAGGACTTTGTGCCATTTGAAGAGACTGTTCCCAGGATGCCCAACCACAGAAGTGGCATGTGGACAAAGCAATGTGCAGACACTTCTGCTTACCTCTTTGAACGTTGTTTACTTGCCCCTGTCCACGTGCCCTCTCTCTCAGCCACCCTCGCTCGGCTCTCTGGACGCCCCAGTCACCTCTCTTCAGGGAAGATGGGTCTGACGGCTGGCTCCAGGGACAGGGCATCCTTGTTATTATTTTAAGTAGCATTTGCATTTTAAAAGAGGAGTGTGGAGAGGACGGTACTTAGTCCAAAGGTGCTAATGGGGGAACTGGGGGCATTGTGACACCCAAGCCTGGTGATGTCCTCGGGCTGGGGAGCCTTCCTGGAGTGTCAAGGGTCTCTGGGCAGCCTCCATTCAGGGTGCAGCTTGGCTGTCACAAAGCTTTATTTGAGTGAATTATTTTTTCACTTTAGGAGACTTCTGCGAGTTTGTTTCCTGTTTTCAATGTGTGTGTGATGTGCTGTTTATTTATCAGCTTGGGGTCCATGGGGGTAGCCTTGTGACTGGAAGGGGGGACGTGGGACACATTCTCTGCCCACTCCGAGCCTGGTCCTCTCACGGGAGTGTTGCCACCACCGCTGCTGCTGCTGCCACCGCCGCCGCTACCATTTTGCATCTCTCCTACGTTTGGGACCCTCTCTAGCCAGACTCATTTTTAACTGAAAATCGTAGCAGCAGTGAGATATCGGAGCCCCAGATGGCACTGCCTCCCCACCCCCACCGACTTTAATGTGAATTTGACTGATGAATGAGGAGCGTTTCTAATAAAGTTTGTTGTTCAGTCCTTCAGCCATGTAGCGAATGCTCTTTGGGGAGGGGCTGGGGGAGCTGCTTCCGCCAACCTGGCTGGTCTATCAGGAACCAGGCACGAGAATTCCCCTCCAGACACTTCTTGTCTCTTCTGCCTTGTGGGCCCTGCTTGAACCCAAACCCCAGCTATTTTGCAAAGGTCTGCCCTGGGAGAGAGAATGTGCCTGGATCCTGGGTCCATGTAAAATTGGCCTTAATGACAGGAAAACAGCTCAAATTCCTGATGCCAGGGCCGTGATGCCCCAGGGGTGGCTCTGCACAGGGGCTCAGGGCCAGGCAGGGCAAACCCCATGGGGCGCCAGTTTCCTAGTGGACCTGGAGGTGGGGCTGGATGTGTCTGTGGCGAATGCATGTTGTCACCAAGGAGCAGTGTGAATTGCTGAAGGGCGAGTGTGAGGCAAGGGCAGCTCAGGCCAGGTAGCAGTTCAGGAGTCAGACTCAGGGTAGGGTCTAGGGGCAGGTCTGACACAGCGTTCACTCAGCAATACTGGCCACCAACACTTACAGTGCCAACCCCAAAGGTATTTATAGCGCAGCATAATAAAGTGAGAAGGAGCTCATGAAGGGGGGTGGAGGAGGACAGGGTATGTAAGGACGGCTTCCCAGAGGAAGAGGCACTCTCTAGACCTGCTATTTTAAGGGAGACAACCTTCCTATGACAACCAAAAGAACCAGACTTGTGGCACCTGGCCCAGGACTAGTGTTCTTTCCTGCTCTGACCCCAGGGCTGGTCTCATCCTCAGGCAGCTTTCAACACTTTGGTTGCAGGAGGCAGCTAGCTTCCTGCAGAGACATGGCCTCAGGCTTTGGGGTTAGCAGGACTGGGTTTGAGTCCCAGCTTCATCACTTACGTGCTGTGACCTTGGGTAAGTCACTTCCTCTGCACAGTGTGGGAGCTGGACCAGGTAGCCAGTGACTGAGCACCCTTCCTCCCCCTATTCGTGGGGTTCCCGTCTCAGCGCCAGCTTTCCAATGTGGATGCATCCATCTTGTCTTGGGTCTGCAGTTTCCCTCACCCTAACCCTGTCCTCCCCATCCTCATTCCACCCTCTCCAGGAATCTGGCTTAGATTGGCCCTCCTCCAGGACGCCCTCCTTAACCACGCCACAATCTCTGCCTGCTCTGAGCAGCCAGCTCCTCGCGTCCGGCCCAAGGACCCTCCCTGAGCACTGGACTGCAGCCCCTCTGCCCTGTGACCTTGTCTGCCCAGCAGGCGGGGTGCTCCTCCTCCTTCCCGCACAGCCCTGGACCAGACCACGGGCTCGACATAGGCCCGAGGCCCGCGAAGGTGGCGGTGTGGGTGGAAGATCCCCTGTAATGGGGATGCCCGTGGGAAACTGCAAGGAAAGTCCAAAGCGAGGCGGGAAGTCCTCCCAGAGCCAAGCACCTGGCCCTGGGGCCTCCTGGGTCTCTTGCCGTTTCATTCCCTGTCTCTTCTCAGGTATTTATCAGGCATTTACGTGCACCCAGCGCTGTCCTGGGAATAAGAATGAGGAACTCTGGCCCTGCCCTTTTGGAGCTCCCATTCTAAGGAGGAGACAGACAACACACAAGCAAAGAAAGGAGATGATGTCAGAGGAAGGACAGAAGCCGGGTAGAGGTGAGAGCAGAAGGGCCTCATTCCTGGGGGTGGTCATGGAGGGCCTCTGGGGAAATGCCGAGTCCTGAAAAAATGAGAAGGGGTGGATGTGGACCTCCGGATTAGGGGACTTCCGGCTCTCTCAACCTCCTCAATGTGGGGCTTGCTGAGCTCGGGGAGCCCCTGTGCTGCCACTCTGCCCACGCTCCAGCTCAGAGTGCCTGTGTACCAGGGCCACACGTACCCCTAGGCTTCCTGTGGCATTGTGCTCCCTGTGTGTGTACACGCACACATGACCCAGGGCCTTCCCCAGCAGACACCTGGGAGCCCCACCACCCCCCAGAGCCAGTGCCCAGCCCAGCCCCTCCCATGCTCGGCACATTCTCTGAGGTTCCATGACCCGCTGCCAGCAGGGGCACTTGCTGAAACAGTCCCACTAATCGCTTTGCAATTGTCTGCGAGTAGAGCACAGGGTGGGCACCTTCCCCTGCAGATCCGATCCCCACTGAGCGCCCTGGCTCACTCTTCACCCCATCTGACAGTCCCACTGCATGGGCAAAGCCGTCCTCTTGCCCTTGCTCTCCTGCCCTGTCCTCTGCACTAGCAGCTGGCTCCTCTGTGGGCCACCTTTCATCGCCTCATGAAGTTACAGCAGAAGCGGCTGCAGGTAGCAAGTGCCTCAGTTATATGGCAACTGATTTGTGCCAGGGCAGAGTCCGCATTCCCCAGGACCTCAGTCGGCCACAGCCTCTGAACAGGAGGCACGTGTGTGCCAAGGTGGGCGGACAGGGGCCACGTGGCATGACTCTTTGGGTCCTGGCAAGGAGTGGAAATCCCCAGTTTTAGTTTAAAACACAAGATATTGTTCTGCCCTTCCCTCTAGTTCTGGGGGCCTGGATCCCATTCTAGCCTGTGGATGCGTTTTGTGGTCCTACTCTATGTTTTAATAAAATTGAGCTCCACACAGAAAAAAAAAATCAAGTAATTTAACAGAAAAGTCCAGATTTCAGACTTCCCTTGAAAAATACGGAGATGTAAAAACAGGCCCACATTCCTTCGTGGTGAGGCTGACCAAAGCCGGGTAGCGACGGCCCCTTGAGAAGAGGCCTCTGTTCTGAGGTCCAGCCCTTTCTACCCTCCCACAACACAGCACCAAGACCTCTCACGGCCAGCCGTCCACAGGGCGTCACTCCTTGGGTCTGGGGAAGGCTTCTGAGTTTGCTTCTCTAGACCGTTGGTATAGTGCACATCATGGGTAACACACACACACACACACACACACACGACCAAGGGAGGGGAGAGCCTGCTAGTTCTGCACTTGACTTTGAAGCATCTCACAGCCTCAGCCACCGCTGTTCAAGGAACCCACAGACACCTAGGATCTGTATTCAGACACCAGAAATAACCTGTGTGTCCCTGCGTGTCCGGCTTAGACGGTGAACTCCTAGAGGACAAGGACGAGAATTCTAGGTCCCTCTTTCTAATGAGCTGTGTGACACGATTAGACAGCTGGGCTGCACATTGGAACCCTTGAGGAACTTGGTAAAAAGTCGAAGTGCCTGGCGCCTCCCCAGACCAATTAAATCAGGACCTCTGTGGGCAGGGCTGGGCCTGGCAGGTTTTAAAGCTCCCCAGGTGATTCTAACGTGCAGCCAGGGCCCAGTAATAAGTCGTCTCAGTGAAGAGGCGGTTGATGTTAGTGAGAATGCGCATCCTGCACCAGAGAATGTCGCCCCCACCTTCCCAGGCTCAAGTCCAAAGCCAGAGAGTCCTCCGCATCCCTTCTTCCCTCTTCCCGGTGATGCTGAGCTGGCTGCTCTCGGGAGCAGGGGAGAAGGGACCAGCCACTTCTGCCCCGATGCTGCACAATTCTTGACAAATTGATTCCACCCCCCACCCCACTCCCTGACCTGGGAGGCCCGTGGTGTGTGGAGGACTTCCCAGAAAGCAGTGTCATGAGCAATCAGAATAACCTTAGAACAATAAGCGAAGAGCAGACTGAATTTGGTTTGACCTTGATTGTACTATTTTGAATAGAAGAATTTGAGACAGTGAGACCTGGCTATAAGAATGGTTTGGTTCCTAGTATTTCCAAACCTGGTTTTCTTAATACAGATAACACATTTGTCAATAGTAATCATGCCCCCCCTCCACTTCTCTGATGGGTTTAGCAGTAGCGTAAGCCAGTGACAAGCCAACCCTGGCCTGGTGGCATTGTCCCCAACTGCTTTGCCCACCCAACAGGCAGGGCTTTTTTCCTAGGAGGAGCCCTGCTGCTGTGGAGTGCCCAGCCCAGGCAGCACACACGGGAAGATCAGGGCAAGTTATTTGCCATTCTTCCAACCCGCACCAGAGGCCTCGGTAACACTGTCCCTGCGCCTACAGATTTTTCCACCCAAAAGATGTGCTGATGATTCACTGCCCAGGGATAGAATTTGAAGAAAAGAGATGCTTCTTAGTCACCACTTTGATGCAACAAATGCCTCTGTACCAAGCTCTGTGCCAGGCCCAAGGGCACTCCCGCTGCCCAAGGGCACCCACACACCTGGTGTGAAGACAGGTGGATGCAGTGTCACCTGCCTGCTGACAGCAAGAGCAGAGGCCGCAGGAGAGAAGGCACGGCAGCAGCGCTGGCGGTGCACAGGGCCCAGGGTGTGGGCGGAGTGCTGAGGAGTCCAGGGGACAGAGGACAAGCCACATGTGGGAGGGAGCAGTGATGGGGCCTTGTAAGTCACACTCAGGAACAAGGGCTTGGGGAGTGTCTTAGTAAGTTCAGGCTGTTGTGACAAACTGGGTGGCTTATACACAGAAATTTAAATATTTGTCCCAGTTCTGGAGGCTGGAAGTCCAACATCAGGGTGCCAACATGGTCTGATTGAGGACCTGATGAGGACCCTCTTCCAGGTTGCTGACTGCTGATTTCTCCTTGTATCCTCACATGGGGGAGAGCAAGAGAGCTCTCTGGGGTCTCTTCTATGAGGGCACTCATCCTGTGCATGAGGCTCCACCCTCATGACCTAATTACACCCCAGAGTTCCCACCTCCTCATACTATCTCATTGGGGATGAGGATTTCATCACATGGATTTTGGAGGGACACATTCAGTCCACAGCAGTAAGGGTCAGAGTTCCAGGAGGAAGCAGATAGCACACTCAAACTGTAGGCTGAAGAGAGTTTAACAATAAAGGGACTGCTTATGGAGGTGTGGGCAGAGTGCAGGGAAACCAGCAGCTGAGGGTAAGGAACTCTGGGCTTGCAACCCTGGGGAGGGAACACAGTTACCATCCCTAGGCTCGAAGGAAGGAAAACAGTACTTGGGAAAGGAAAACGGTAGCTATAAGCGAGAGCCACCCAACAGGAGCCATGGCCTTAGCTGGAGGAACACAGCCACTGCCAGCCACAGCCTGCAAGGACGGAGCCAGGACACAAACATTCTCACTTGTCTCCTGTCCCTCCTCTCATCCAGGTCAGTGCCTGCCACAGACTGAAACCCTCGGAGCACAGCAGACACGGGGACCTGATTGGTGTAGTCCACAGAGGTCAGCTTCCTGTGCACAGAGCAGGGCGGAGAAGGAGGGATAGCATGGATGTTGAAAGAATACATTCAACAGACTTTACCTGTAAGGTAAATGAACAAAATTGTGAAAATGCAGAACTTGAGTGAATAAATAGATAAAAGCTAATTTGTTCCAAATGTGGGCAGGGAGTGGCTTTTGCATCTCACTCCAGTACCTCTCCCTGCTGAACATCAGATGCGAAACACCTAGAGCATCTCCCAGTGCCTTAGGCTACCATCAGAATCACATTCTTCCCAAAGCACAACCCAACTGTGTAGCAAGAAGAGGCAGGTCCAGGTCCTGGAGCTAGAGTTTTTAAATGCTGTTGCCAAAGTCATAGAGAATTTGAAGCAGAAATGGTGGGGTTCAGTTTGTGTTTTTCTACAGCCTTCCTGGAAGGTCCGTGGTTGGGGGCTTAGTGAGCAGGCAAGAGTAGAGGTGGGGAGATTGAGGAAAAGGCTGTTGGTTCCAAGGAGAGAAGGAGGGCCTGCATGAAGGCCGTGGGAGTAGGGGCTGGGAAAGAGACGGGTGCAAAGGGGCCAAGTCCATGGCTTAGGGACTCGGAGCATGCGGCAGTTAGGCAAGGGAAGACGTGAGGATGCTTGGAATTCGTTCACTCACTTGTTCTCAATGCACATGTATTGAGGGCCCGCCATGTGCCGGCCACTGCTGTTGATGCTGAGGATACTACAATGAAACTACAATTAACAATCTCCACCCGCATGGAGCTTATACCTTAGTAGGAAAGGTACACAAACAGTACCTGGTAAATATCAGGCATTCCAGAAGCATGCTAGGCAGGGAAGAGGAGCAGAGAGCAGATGGCTGGGTGGCTACAGTGGTGTGCTTGTAAATGTTTAACAACCAGCTCTCTGGGGGTGAATAAAAAACCCTGATTTGTAGTGTTTGCTGCTTTTCATAAGGTAAATACTCCCACCACAGCCAATTTCAAGCTCCAACGTGATGCCAGCAAATGCAGAGTTGGGAAGAGATGCTCATTAGCCAACCAACACGGCATTTCCAGCAGCCGAGCACATGGATGTAAAGTACCTGCAGAGCAAAGATAATAGTGAAATGTGCAAAGTAATTTAAAAGGGATACATTGTGAGTATGCATTACATTTGTTTTTAATGCATTTAATTGTAAGTTTATAAAGTATAATTTTGAATAATGATATAATCAATAAGCAGCTTGAAAAACTCCTGAAGTTTTAACCATCAGCTGCTGCAGGCCAGTGTGAACTGGCTCCAGGGTACCACCAGGTTGTGGGATTGGCATTACCCCTGATCTTGCTTTCTGCACATTCTGCTTGGCCTACCATTAAAGTGGTCCCATTCCTAAAGTGCCCCTTGATGAGTGATGGGGCAGATGGGAGTGAGAGAATCCAAGCCTCTATGAAGCCCTCACAGCAATGACCTCAGAGTCTGACCTGTGTGCAATCAGGAGTGTCTAATCTGACCATTCCTGAGCACCCAGCATGCACACAACATTACCAGAGACACTACTCCAAAACGCAGGTGCAAAGATCTGCAAATGTTAGCAAATCAAATCCAGGCATATTTAAAAATTTCATCATGACCAAAGCGGATTTATCGTATGAGTACAAGTTTGGTTTAACAATCAAAAAGTGATACAATTCATCATATTGTCCAAATAAAAGAGAAAATATAATCCCAATAAATACAGAAAAAAACATCACCTAAAATTCAACATCTATTTATGAGCTTTTAAAAAACTTTCATAAAACTAGGAAGAGGTAAACATTCTTAATCTAATAAAGCTATCTATGGAACACTTACGGCTAATATCATATTCAATGATAAATTATTGCTTTCCTTTTGAGACGAGGAACAAGAAATGTTGTCCACTCTCACCACTTCTACACAACATTGTATTGGAAATTTTAGGCAGTTTGAATAAAACAAAAACAAGAAATTAAAAGGTATAAAAATTGGAAGGGAAGAAATAAAGTCATCATTATTTGTAAATGACATCATTGTATACATAGAAAAGAATCTATAGGAAACAATGAAAATTAATAAGAGAATTTAGAAAGGTCACTGCATACAAGGTCAATATTTTAAAAGCTGTATTTCTACATATTAGCACCAAACAATTAGAAAATGAAATTTAAAACAATTCCACTTATAGAAACAAAAATAGGAATATCTAATGAAAGATATGTAAGACATCTACACTGAAAACTACAACACCTCGTCAAGAGACATTGGAGAACTAAATAAATGGAGATAATACCATGTCGATTGAATAAGTCAATATTGTTAAAATGTCAGTTCTCTCCCAAATGATGTATAGAGTCAATGCAATAACAATAAAAGTTTTGTTGTGGAAGTTGACAAATTGATTCTGAATTCATTTGGAAAGGCAAAGGACCTAAAATAGCTGTAACAATCTTAGAAAAGAAAAACAAAATATGAAGCTTACATTACCAGATACTGAAGCTACAGAAAGATATGATAATTGCTATGATTTGAGTGTGTCTCCCAAAATTCATGTGTTGGAAACTTAATTCCCAGTATGATAGTGCTGAAAAGCAGGATCTTTAGGAAGTGATTAGGTCATGAAGGCTCTGCCCTCATGGATGGATTAACGCCATTATCGAGTGAGTGGGTTAGTTACAATGGGAGTGGGTCTCTGATAAAAGGATGAGTTTGGCCCCCTTCCCCTCTCTCTTTCTGGTGAGTGCTCTCTTGCCCTTCTGAGAAGGGATGATGCAGCAGGAGGGCCCTTGCCGGATGCAGGCCCCTTGACCTTTGACTTCCCGGCCTCCAGAACTGTAAGAAATAAATTTCTGTTCTTTATAAATTACCCAGTCTCCGGTATTCTGTTACAGCAGCACAAAACAAACTATGACAATAATTAAAATAGTTTGCTATTGGTGTAAGCATAAAAACAAATACACAATGAATAGAACACAGTCCAGAAACAGACCAACATTTACGTGGCTAATGAATTGCGTTACTGCAATCCAGTGGGGGAAAGACGGTCTCGTCGACAAGTGGTACCAGATCAATTGGATATCCATACAGAAAACACATGAATCTTCACCCCTACCTCACATGATGGATGAAAATTAAATTGAAAGTGATTATAAACCTAAATGTGAGAGGCAAAACAGCAGCAATAAAAAAGCTCCTAGAAGGATACATAAGAAAAAACCTTCCTGTCCTTGGGGTAAGCAAGGCTTTCTTAAACAGAACACAAAATGCAATAATCATAAAGAAAATGATTAATATATTGAACTTCATTAAAATTAATAGCTCCTCTTCATCAAGAATCACATTAAGAAAGTGAAAAGGCAAGACACAGTCTAAGAGAAGATAGTTGTGGTATATATAACTAACCAAGGATCACATCATTAATCCTAACATCCCCAAATTAAAAATAACCCAGATGGTATCAATAGTAGAAGAGAAAAATAGTGGCATATTCATACAATGAAATACTACATAATAATTTTTAACAAAAGAAACAGACTACTGCTACACACAGCATAGATGAATCTCATGGCAACGTTAAATAAAAGTAGCTAGACATAAAAGAATACATGATTAGACTCAGGTGAATTCAAGACCAGGCAAAAGTTATCTGTGAGTGTAGAAGTGAGAATAGTGTTACTTTGGAGCAGGTGGTGGCATGCCATCGATTTGGGGAATGAGCATGAGGAAGCTTGATGGGATCCTAGAAAAGTCCTCATTTTATCTGGGTGGTGGTTACATGAATACATATATATATAAAAATGCATTGAACTATATACTTATGATTTGTGTATTTTATTTATGTAGATTATATCTAAATTAAAAAATAAAAGGAGGAGGGAGGGAGCAGTATCCCCAAACTTCTATTTTTAAAAAGTTACTTCCTTCTCTCTAGAATCGCTTTGGATTCAATGCAGTGTTTTCCTTGGCAGTAACTGGTACCGTTACTGCATCTAAGCAGGGAGATGGGTCCACAACAGGAAAAAAAAATGGCTGAGAGAGTTGAAGGTTTTGAAAAACAAAGAATCTCATTGTCTAGTGTAAATGCTTCCCTCGAGCTGTGTCCTAGAAGCACTCACAGGAGTGCGACATCTGTTCAGTGACTCCCGAATCAAGTGGCCTCCTGTAAGGCAAGTGTGGGTGCCCTCAGAAGCCCCATTGCACATAGGCCATAGGTTCTAGAATTGCAAATTTCCATCTAAAATACACATTCTTCTCCTGGATAACGGTCATGTTACACAACAGCCTCTGGGATTTTCACGGAGAGCCAAACAGGATAGCACTGCCCACTAGCTACAGGAAAAAAAAAATCAACCTTCTTTTTTTTTTTTTTTTCTTTTGTAAACAGAAGATACGCCTTTTCTTTTTCCCTTTCTTAAAAAAATCTCTTGGCAGGTAAAGCAATTCTCCTTTTTCAATGTGTAGGTAGTCCCATATTCCTCACCAACCCCTCCAGGATTTTTAGACGAAGTTACCAGGACTGGCTTTGAATTACTAGAAATTTAGGGGCTGAAAAGAATCCTTCTCTTGTAGAAATATAAACAAATATTTTCACATGAAATGGCCTGATACTTGGGGCTAGGGACAAGCGGAGTGGAGGGGGATATATAGATAAACAGGATTGGCAATGAGTCGAAAATTGTTAAAGCTGGCTGGTGGGACTGTGAGAGTTTATTGTACTGTCTGTTCCACTCTAATTGCTTAAAATTGCCCATAATTTAAAAAAAAGAACTCTCTGTAGGTGAATTGGTTTGGAAGGATAAACATTTACATGTGATCACATGAGTTTTAACAATCCAGGAGATTCTGATTGTTGAAATCAACTCACCATTTTTTATCACACTTGGAAATGAAAATTAAATTCCCTGATTTGATCTCCAAATCACTAATTATTTTCTGCCATGTGTTCTTCATTAGCTGTTGTCCAAACTTGGAGTTTACCAGCTTGTTATTTTCATTTTTGTTTGCCAAAGAACATATTTGGTTCTTATGTACTTTTTTAAAAATCTGGGTTCTTTCAGATAAATAACTCAGCATAATTATTTTAAGATTCATTCATGTTTTTAATGTGCAGCAATAGTTCATTCCTTTTAGTGTTAAGTAACATTTCGCTGGATGAATACACCACAATTTGTTTCTCCATTCACTATTAATGGGCATTTGTGTTGCTTTTGGTTTGAGCTATTAAAAATAAGACAGCTATAAACATTTGTGTATGGGCATATGCTTTCTTTTCTCTGGGGTAAATACCCAGAAGTAAAATGCTAGATGGTATGGTAGGTGTATGTTTAATTCTTTAAGAAACTGCCAGACTTTTCTAATGTTGTTATGTCATTTTACATTCCCACCAGTAGTGTATGAGAGTTCTAGTTTCTTTATATCCTTGTCAACATTTGATACGATCAGCCTTTGTAGTTTTAAGTTGGAAGTGATATTTCATTGAGGTTTTAATTTGCAGATTTCTAATAATTAATAATGTTGAGCATCTTTTCGTATATTTATTTACCATCCATATATCTTTTTTTGCAGAAATATCTGTTCAAATATGTTTCCTATTTTTAATTGGCTTTTTTTTTATTAAGTTCTGAGAGTTCTTTTACATATTCTGGATGCACAACCTTTGTCAGATATATGTTTATTTTCTCCCAGTGCATGGCTTGTCTTTTCATTCTCTTAACAGTGTTTTTCAAGAGTGTAAGTTTTTTAACTTTGATGATGCACAAATCATTAATTTGTTCCTTTATAGATTATGCTTTTGATGTCTTATTAAAGAATCTTTGCCTTACACATGATTCCAAAGATTTTCATCTATGTTTTCTTCTAAAAGATTTATAATTTTAGATTTTACATTTAGGTCTTTGATCCACTTTGAGTTAATTTTTGTATATTTTATTTTATAGGCATTGATCAAAGTAATTTTATTGAGTGTATATATCCAAATGCTCCAGCAACATTAACTTACTTGCCTTTATACGTACGGTCTTTTTCGGACTCTGTTCTTTTCCATTGATCTATTTGTCTTTCCTGACTCCATGCTGTCTTGACTACTGTGGCTTTATAATAAGTCTTGAAGTCAAGTAGTATTAGTCCTCCAACTTCTTTCTTCTTTATAAAAGTCATTTTGACTATTCTAGATCCTTTGTAGATCCATATAAACTTTAGAATCAGCTTGTGAATTTCTCCCAAAAAGAAAATTTGCTTGGATTTTGATTGAAATTGCATTGAATCTATAGATCAATTGGGGAAGAATTGACATCTTAATAATATTGAGTATTTGAATTTGTGAAAAAGGTATATCTCTCCATTTATTTAGGTCTTCTTTAATTTCTCTCAAAAGTGTTTAGTAGTTTTAGTGGACAAGTCTTACCTAGCTTTTGTCAGACTCACCCCTAAATATTTAATATTTGTTGATGCTATTGTAAATTTTTAAACAATTTTCTACTTTGGATTCTTGGTTGCTAGGATACAGAAATACAATTAATTTTTATATATGGGTCTTATGTCCTGCAACATTGGTTATTAGTTCCAGTGTCTTTTTGTAGATTTCACCAGTTTTTCTACATACTGGGATCATGCTGTCTGCAAATAAGGACGGCTCTGCTTCATTACCAATCTGATGCCTTTGTTTCTTTTCCTTGCCTTGTTGCGTTGGCTAGACCCTCCAGCACAATGTTGAACTGAAGCAGTGAGAGAGGGCATTCTTGCTTTGTACCTGATTTTAGTGGCGTAAGTATTTAGTCTTTCACTGTTAACTAAGGTATTAGCTGTTTTTCACAGTTGAGAAAGTTTCACTTTAGAAGAACTGCTAGTTTTTTGTGAATTTTTATCAAGTGATATTTTACCACTAATTATACAGCATAAGAACATTATAATCATATGCTTTCATTTCACACGTACTAACCTATCCTTGTTGTCAGGTATTCCACTTACACATATGTTATAAACCTCACAAACCACTGTGGGTTTTTTCTCGGTGGTTTAAAGAGTCAATCATCTTTTCAGTGAGATTGAAACAAGAAAAGAAATTTATATATTTACCTCACAGTTACCATTTCCGGTCCTCTTCATTCTTTTGCATAAGTTCATATTTCCATTTGGTGTCATTCTCCTTCCACCTAAAGGACTTCCTGTAACAATTCTTATAGTTCAGGTCTGATGGTAATTAATTCTTGCAGTTTTTGTATGTGAAAAAACATTTTTGTTTTTGCCTATATTTTTAAAAGATATTTTCAGAGGTAAAGAATTCTAGAAGTATGGTGCTTTACAGATGTTGCTCTACCGTCTTCTTGCTTGCATTGCTTCCAACAAGAAATCTATTATCATATTTATTTTTGTTCCTCTTTACATAACATGTCTTCTTTTCCTCAGACTGCCTTTAAAATTTCTTTTTATTGCTAATGTTGAGCAATATGATCATTACATGTCTTGGCATGGTTTTCTTCATGTTTCTTGCACTTAGAGTTTGGCCATTTTATTTTCATGCATCTTTTCTGTCTCCCTCTCCCTTCATGGGCTAGAATTACACATATATTAGGCTGATTGAAATTATCACACAGGTCACTTATATTCTTTTCATTTTCATAAATTATCTTTCCCTTCGTTTTTCATTTTAGATGGTTTTTATTGTTACACTCACAGGTTCACTAATCTTTTTTCTTCAATGTCTAACCCCATCCAATTAATTTTTCATCTCAGACATAATATTTTTTTTACCTCTAGAAGTACCATTTGGGAGGTATATATGTATATTGTATTTTACATATTTTTATGCTCCAAAAAGTTAAATACTAGGACCCTTAAGAATTATGCTATATATAGGAAGATATATAAGATCTTCTTATTTAATTTTTTGAACAGATGTAATACACTTAGTGAAACAATTTTTATGTTTTTGTCTGCTAATTCTAACATCTATGTCAGTTGGGTTAGTTTGGGTTGACTGCTTTTTAATTTTTCTCCTCATCGAGGTCATATTTCCTGCTTCTTTGCATGCCTGGTAATTTTTTATTGCATGCCAAATATTATGAATTTTACTTTGTTGGTTCAATAATATTTTTGTATTCCTATAAATATTTTTGAGATTTGTTCTGGGATGCAGTTAATTGGAAAAAGTTTGATCTTTTTAAGTTTTTCTTGTAAGATTTATTAGACAGTACAGAACAGCATTTGTTCTAAAGTTAATTATTTCCCACTACTGAGACAAGACCTTTCTGAGTAATCTATTTGGTGCTCCATGAATTACGACATTTTTAGTTTAGTTGTGGGAATAGGAACTATCCTTATCCCTGTGTGAGCACTAGTTACTGTTCCCTCTTATCTTTCTGGGTGGATCTTTCCTAGGTTTCAAGTAGTTCCTTCATACGCATGTGCTGATTAATACTCTGATCAATACAGGCATACCTTGCTATTGCGCTTGACTTTATTGTGCTTTGCAGATATTGCATTTGTTTTACAAATGTCTGTGGCAATCCTATAGGGAAAAAGTCTATTGGTGCCATTTTTTATCAGCATGTGCTCACTTCCTGTTTCTGTGTCACATGTTGGTAATTCTTGCAATATTTCAAATATTTTCATTATTATTATATCTGTTATGGTGATCTGTGATCATTGATCTTTGGCGTTACTGTTGTAATTGTTTCGTAGCACCACAAAGCACACTTACAAGATGGCAAACTTAGTTGATAAATGTGTGTGTTCTGACTGCTCCACTGACCAGCCATTCCCTATCTCTCCCCTTCTCCTTAGGCCTCTCTCTTCCCTGACACACAGTCATATTGAAATTAGGTCAATTAATAATCCTAGAATGGCCTCTAAGTATTCAAATAAAAGGAAGAGTCAAACATCTCTCGCTGTAAATCAAAAACTAGAAATAATTGAGCTTAGTGAGGAAGACATATTGAAAACCAAAATAGGCCAAAAGCTAAACCTTTTGCACCAGTTAGCCAAATTGTGAATGCAAAAGAAACATTCTTAAAGAAAGTTAAAATTGCAACTCCAGTGAACACACAAATAATAAGAAAGCAAAACAGGCTTATTGTTGATATGTCCTCCCTGGACCCTCAGAAAGTTTGAGTGGTCTGGATAGAAGATCAAACCAGCCACAACATTCCCTTAAGTGAAAGCCTAATCCAGAGTGGCCCCAGCTCTCTTTAATTCTATGAAGGCTGAGAGAGGTGAGGAAACTGCAGAAGAAAAGTTGGAAACTTGCAGAGGTTGATTCATGAGGTTTAAGTAAAGAAGCTGCCCCCATTTTTACTTCTGTTTATGTGGTGAATTACATTTATATGATCCTCTCGATAGAGTCAGAAAAAGCGTTTGACAATAACAGCACTCTTTTGTGATAAGAACGCTTAATGAAATAGGCATAGATGGGACTTACCTTAAAATGATAAAAGCCATGTATGACAAACCCACAGCCAACATCATAAAGCCAGGATGGCAGCACATCTGTTTATAGCATGGTTTACTGAATATCTTAAGCCCACTGTTAAGACCTACTGCTCAGAAAAAAAGATTCCTTTCAAAATGTTATTGCTCATTGACAATACACCGGGTCATCCAAGAGCTCTGATGGAGAAGTAAAAGGAAAATAATGTTTTCATGCCTGCTAACACAACATCCATTCTGCAGCCCCTATCAAAGAGTAATTTTGATTTTAAGTCTTATTATTTAAGAAATACATTTCAAAGACTATAGCTGCCATAGATAGTGATTCCTCTGATGGGTCCGAGCAAAGTAAATTGAAAACCTGGAAAGGATTCACCATTCTAGATGCCATTAAGGGCATTTGTGATTCATGGGAAGAGGTCAAAATATCAACATTAACAGGAGTTTGGAAGAAGTTGATTCCAACCCTCATGGATGACTTTGAGGAGTTCAAGACTTTACTGGAGAAAGTAACTGCAGATGTGGTAGAAATAGCAAAAGAACTAGAATTAGAAGTAGAGCCTGAACATGGGACTGACTTGCTGCAATCTCATGGTAAAACTCTAACAAATGAGGGGTTGCTTCTTATGAATGAGCAAAGAAAGTGATTTCTTTAGATGGAATCTACTCCTGGTGAAGATGCTGTGAACATTGAAATACAACAAAGGAGTTAGAATATTCTGTAAACTTAATTGATAAAGCAGCAGCAGGATTTGTGAGGATTGACTCCAATTTTGAAAGAAACTCTATCATGAGTAAAATACTATCAAACAGCATCGCATGCTACAGAGAAATCTTTCATGAAAGGAAGAATCAATCAGTGTGGCAAACTGCATTGGCAATTTTCATTACCACAGCCACCCCAACCGTCAGCAACACCACTTTGGTCAGTCGGCTGCCATCAACATCAAGGCAAGACCCTTCACCAGCAAAAAGATTACAACTTACTGAAGGCTTAGGTTATCATTAGCATTTTTTAGCAACATAAAGCATTTTTAAATTAAGGTATGTACGTTGGTTTTTAGGCATAATGCTATTGCATGCTTTATAGACTACTGTATAATGCAAACATCACTTTTATGTACACTAGGAAACCAAAACATTTGTGTGACTTGTTTGGTTGTGATAGTCACCTTATTACTATGGTCTAGAACCAAACCTGCAATGCCTCTGAGGTGTGCCTGTGCTTGAGAGAGACGAGATCCTTGTCAGTTACCGGGTTCTCTCTCTGAGCCCCTCTCTCCTCTCCAGTGCTCCGTCCTGTGAACTCTGGCCACCTTGTCCTCCCTGGACCCTCAGCTCCTTGTCCTCAACTCAGAGATACCACTGGGCTCCACTTGGGATTGTTCCTTTTGCACTGTGTCCTGGGGCCTCTCTTAAGGCAGTAAGTTGGGGCATGACTTCTTTCTCTTCTGTCTTTCAGAGATCACTGTCCTTTGTTGCCTGAGGTACAGTGTCTTATTTCACGTATCTAGTCTGTATTTTTCTGTTAGTCAGGTTTTTTGGGGTTTTTTGTTTTTTTTTTTTTTGCTTCAGATGGGAAGTTTGATCTGGTCCCTGACCCACTGTTTTTCCTGGAAAAAGAATTCTTGATCAATTGATTTTCAACAATGTTTTCAAGACAATTCAATGGAGCAAGGTATGATTTTTCAACAAACAATGGTGGTGTGATTTGATATTAATATAAAAACCAACTCTTACTTTACATCATACACAAAAATTAACTTCTATTAGAAAACATACGAAAAAATTGTTGCAACCTTGGAATAAGCAAAGGTTACTTAGAGCAAGAAAAGCATGAAACATAAAGCAAAATGTTGATAAATTAAGCTTTACCAAAATCAAAATCTTTTCTCTCCAAAAAACACTATTAAAAAAAAAACTGCAAGTCATAGAATGGGAGAAAATATTTGTTATCCTTATATCTGAAAAAAAAGCACTTGTATCCAGAATATATAAAGAACTTTGTACATATAGACAGAATACATAAAGTTAATATAAAGTTAATCAAGCCAATATAAAAGTGAACAAATTATTTGAAAAGAAGTTTCAACAACGATTTACAAATAAGCAATAAATACATAAAAAGATGCCAAATATTATTAATCTCAAGGAACAGCAAATTAAAACCACAATGAGAATGGCTTAAATTTAAAAAGCAAACTAGGAATGTTTGTAATACCCAGTGTTAGCTAGGATGAGGGACACTAAAAGGGGTGGGGAACCTGCGGACTTAAGGCCACATGTGGCCTTCTAGGTCCGTAAGCGCAGCCTTTTGACTGAATCCAAATTTTACGGAACAAATCCTCTTATTAAAAGGGACGCAGCAGAGAAAGACGAAGCTTCTCTTGCCTCCTTTGATGCTTAAAAAAGAACCATCTTGAAATCAGAAGGCCTCAGGTTCCTCAGCCAACATATAACAACATGAATGAATCCCAAAATTATTATTGCAGAACGAAGAAAACCATACTCAAAAGAGTATATACTGTATCATTCCATTTACATAAAATTCTAGAAAATACAAACTAATCTATGATGAGAACAGTCATTGCCCAGGCTAGCGGATGGAACAGAGGGACAAATGGAAGACATCTGTGACCAAATGTGCAGGAGCTTCTCCCCACCAGCGAGCAATCAGCTCGGCCGCGGACACCAGCTGGGTGTCCTGAAATTCAA
This sequence comes from Indri indri, assembly GCA_004363605.1. Taxonomy (NCBI): domain Eukaryota; kingdom Metazoa; phylum Chordata; class Mammalia; order Primates; family Indriidae; genus Indri; species Indri indri. The sequence continues at coordinate 1,820 of RJWJ010007167.1, read as the reverse complement.
TTTTGACCCCGTCTATCTGGAGGCAGCATCAGGTCCCACAGGTTGCGCAGGCCGAGGGCTCAGTCCCACAAGACTGCCCCCTCTTCAGACACTAGTCACCAATCTGGGCCTCCAAACGTTCTGACTGCCCAGCTTCAAGTTGGGCTTCCCATGATCCCCTCTTTAGCCTCAACTAATTTGCTAGAACGGCTCACGGAACTCAGGGGAACACTTATGTTTACTGGTTTATTATGGAGGATATTACAAAGGACAGAGATGTAGAGACACATAGGCTGAGGTGTGCAGGACACCACCTGGCACACCACCCTCAGGGATCTCCACGTGTGCACCTGTCCAGAGCTCTCCCTTCCCCATCCACTTGATTGAAATAGGGACAACCGGGTAGATAATTGATTGGACAAAGAGAGTATGCCCTAAAACTAATAGACTGAGTGGGGACACCCAGCAAGGCCTCTCTGTTCAGATTCTTCTTGGCCTCTCTGTGAAGCATTCCTTCCTCCAGGGTATGGGGCAGGACCCCTTCTGATATAAGGGTCTTAAGACCTATAATCAGACAAAGTAGGCCATAGAATATCTTTATGGCCAGCTCCAAGATGGAAAGGCAGGGGAAGATTACAGTCCTGCCTTGGGGAGAAAAATGGGCAGGTGAAAGCAGGAGGTGGTCAGAGAGAGAGAGATTCTATTTTCCGAGGTCTGCTTCTGAGGCTGAAAGCACCCCAGCATTGTAACAGGAGACTTCAACAGCGCTACGGGAGTTATGATCCAGGAATTGTGGCTGAAAACACATATGTATCTCATAATATCACAAGCTGATAAAAGAAAAAAAATCCTAGTAATCTTACATATGTTAAATTAACTGAATTCCTAATTTCAAGCCTTCCCGCAAAGAAAAGAAAACTTTGGTCCCAGATGGTTTCACTGGTGAATTGAATCAAACATTTAAGGAAAATAAGAATACTAATCTTATGCAAACTTTTTCAGAAAACAGATGAGAAATAACACTCTTGTTTTCTGAACCCCAGCATAACCCTGATACTAAGACCACAAATTGAGGAAAACAAAAAGAAGTTATAGGTCAAGATTCCTCATAAACATATGTATGAAGAATTTTTATCAAAACACTAGAAAATCTAATTCAGTAACAAATCAAATTGAATAATGTGGATTTATCTAAAAAGTTCAAGTTCGATTTAGTATTCAAAAATTAATCAGTATTAAAAAGTAAGATTTGAACTACAAACTAGTCGTGATTACCAGCCATGATCAGTAAGGTTAGATTATATCCTACTTAGGAAAGAGTGATTTAACTAAATGAATTAAATGAGGAACACAATTACATTCTTTTCTTTTATTTTTTTAAGAGTTGGCATCTCACTCCATCACCCAGGCCAGAGAGTACAGTGGCACCATCATAGCTTACTGCAGCCTCAAACTCTGGGGCTCGAGTGATCGTCCTGTCTCAGCCTCCTGAGTTGCTGGGACTACAGGCATGAGCCACTGCACCCTGCTTTAGAATTATATTCTTAAGTCAACATTTTTAACTATCAGAACTTGGATCAGAGTGTATTATTATTGATAGACTATGATTTGTATCAAAATGAGACAATTAATACGTTTATTTAAAAAAAAATCAATGCAATTTACAACATTAACAGAATAAAGGTTGAAAACCCTTAGGGTCATCCCCAAAGATGCCAGACTCATATGGACCATGCCACTGTTGCCTGAATGAGAGACAAGCAGTGGCTCCAGGATATTCTCGCAGAGCCTGAAAACAGCCAAGACTCCCTGAAAACCCGAGGTGGGTGAGCAGTGAGGGG
>RJWJ010007166.1:0-58791 GCA_004363605.1 Indri indri | reverse complement strand
CGCCCCTGCTCACGCACGCTCGCACACCCGCCCCTGCTCACGCACGCTCGCACACCCGCCCCTGCTCACGCACGCTCGCTCACCCGCCCCTGCTCACGCACGCTCGCACACCCGCCCCTGCTCACGCACGCTCACACACCCGCCCCTGCTCACGCACGCTCGCACACCCGCCCACGCACGCATGGGCACTGCGCGAGGTGCCCGGGCTGGCCTGGGTGTCACCTGAACACCCTTAGGTGGAATGGTGAGGGTACTTAGCGCCAGGTTAGGGGCCTGCGCAGGGCCGTGGGGGGCGCAGCAGCCCCCTGACCCGCTCCCGACTCTCCTGAGCAGCTGGTGGTGCAGAGGCTGGGCTACGACACGCGTGTGACTGTGCTGGGCCACGTGCAGAGAGGGGGGACCCCCTCGGCCTTCGACCGAGTCCTGGTAGGTGGGGCGTCGCTCTGAGCTGGCGCGCGTGCGGGTGTGCGCGGCCGTGTGGCCGGAGGGTGCATGGGCGAGCGTTCCCTCTCCGCTGTCAGTCCTCGTGCATGCGACAGGGCCCGGCCCCTCCTCCTCCCCGCGGGTGTGGAAACTCAGACCTGGGACCGTGGCAGGCCCCGCCCTGTGCCTCCTGGCCAGCCCCAGCCCAGGCTGCGGCAGTCAGGGCTGCAGACGGACCCTCCCGGTGGCCACCATGCGTGGGCCGCGCACACAGCGTCTGGGGCCTGGGAGGCCAGGTGCCAGGAGGGAGCATGCTGGGTTCCCACCTGTTGCCACTGAGTCTCACCTTGTCCTCTGGGACCGTGTTGGAGCCAGATGGAGACAGGTCTGTGCCAGGAAGCCCTGTGGTGGCAAAGTGCTGTGAGTGAGGGTTGGTCACCTGGGGTGGGCGGGGCCTGCGCCGTGGTGAGACCAGGCGGGCTGCGGCGCCACACGCGGCTGTGCTGTGCCTAGCCTTCCCGGAGACCCTCTGCGTGTGGTCTCCCTGGATGCACTGGGAGCTCGGCTCGGCTCTGCTCTGCGGTGGGGACGCTGACCTGACCAGGCACCGCCGTACCCTGCGCGAGGCCTCAGGTGCACTCCAAGGAGCCTCCCCAGGGCCTGGGACGTGCCGCTGAGCCAGCCCCCACCACGCCTAGGGGCAGAGATGTGGCTGCCACGAGCTGGGACAGCCGAGATCTGCTTGCGGCTGACAGCGTGGCCTGGCGGTTCCGTGGCTGCTGGTGGAAGACCCGAGACGCCTGGGGCCGAAGCCAAGGGCAGTTCATTCCTCACAGCCGTAGCTGTCACCGGAGTGTTGATGTGCTCGAACTGGTCCCCAGCACACGTTCCCACAGGGTGACGTGAAGAGGGCCAGGTGACACCATCACGCAGTGGGGACCTGAATCCTTGCTAATGAGCCAACGACCTGCCTGCACAGTGCTCCCGAGGGAGCCGCGATCCTTCTGCCAAGACTTGCTCCCAGACAGACATCCCGGACAAGGTGGTCCGGGACAAGGGGCAGGCGGTGCTTCGCTCGAGAGATGTGCAGAGACCCACGGGGACGGCGGACCATCTGCCAGCTGGTGTATGGGAACGTCCAGGATGCAGGGGACTTGCCACCTGGTGGTTGTGGGACAGCAGGTGGCCACCTCAGGCCTTACTTTCTTGCACGCTTGCCTGTTCCCTTGGCTGTGCCAGACCTGCGCCTGTGATTTGTCCCCAGTGGGGCTATTCCTGGAGGCGAGAGCTGGCCAGCCCCGCAGCCCATGCCCAGCGGTGACACGCCGCAGGGCAGTCCACATGAGGAACCTGGTTATAGCAGAAAGAACCAGAGACCCGGCTCCAGCCCCCACCCTACGCGCTCAGGCCAAAGGAGTGGGCAGGCCGTGTCACCACAATTCGCGGTGCAGGGTCTGGACCTCCTAGCAGGGCCGTGGGGACCCCCAGAGATGGTGCCCACAGGTGTCATGAATGCTGGCCAGACTGTCTCTGTCCCTGGGGTACCCTGTCCTGGAAGCTTCAGCCAGTGTGTGCATGTGTGTGTCTGTGTGCACGTGTGTGTGAGGGCTTTGAAAGCTGAGGTTTGTGCAAAGGGACATTGGGCACATGGTCGGCAGTGGACGGCTGTGTGTAGGGGGTGGGCTGTGCGGGCCTCAGCCCCGCCCCCTCCCCGCAGAGCAGCAAGATGGGTGTGGAGGCCGTGATGGCGCTGCTGGAGGCCACGCCTGACACGCCGGCCTGCGTGGTCAGCCACTCTGGGAACCAGTCCGTGCGGCTGCCCCTCATGGAGTGCGTGCAGATGGTGAGCATGGCCTCCCACCACTGCTCTAGGCGGTGGGCTCCCACGGTGGTCTCCCCAGCACGGTGGGCCCCGCGAGGGGGGTGTGAGTGGGAGGTGGGACGTGGGACAGGCCCTGAGAGGGGTGTCCGAGCTGCAGGGAGCCAGGGCAGCAGGTCACCTGGGCTCCCGTGGGTAGGGCAGACGGGGCGGGGGGGAGGAGGGCACAGGGGGAGGGACATGGCTCCGCTGGAGCAGGGACCACAGGAGGGGAGGGGAGCGTGAGGGCAGAGAGGGATGGGGACCCCGGGCATGGGGACGCTGGCCTCCAGTCAAGGCCTGGCTCAGCAAGGCTGGGCTTGAGCGTGGGTCTGGGGCCAGGCAGACTCTGCCTTCTGTTCCTAAGGCCCTGCCTGGCCCCAGGGCTGTGAGGCCCAGAGTGGTGTGAGGCCCTGGGGTGCGTCTGCCAGGAAGGACGTGGTGGCTGGGACCCGGTGGGGCCTGCTTGGCCCCTTCCAGCCCTGAGAGCTGGCCTTGGCAGTGACCACTGCCCCCAGCGAGAGGCTGCCAGGTCTGGGCAGGGTCAGATGTCGCCCAGACCCGCCCCCTTGGGCCACCAGGTGGGCCAGGCCCCTCACCAGCTGGTGTTCTCGGCTTCTCTTCTTCAAGACGAAGGAGGTGCAGAAAGCCATGGACAACAAGAAGTTTGACGAGGCCATCCAGCTCCGCGGCAGGTGAGGCCTGCTCAGCTTGTGCCTGTCCTCGGGGGACATCTGTTCTGCTCAGGGATGTGTGGGGGCCTCGGGGGCCTGGCACCTGGGTGTGCCTGTGCTGCAGAGATGGCAGGTGGTGCTTTGCGCCCCCCGCCTGCTCCAAAGCACTGTTTGAAGGAGTCTCGGAGGAGGGATGGGCCCAGTGGGTGAGGGGAAGTGGGTGGGCTGTGGGGGGACACCAGCTGCTGGTGGGCAGGGTGGTACCTGCGGGACCAGGGTGTTGGGACAGCACGGCCAGTGCCCATTGCACAGGATTTGGGCATGGAGAGGGTGGCAGGAGGCCACGGGGGCCGGTCGGGGGACAGGAAGGCCAGATGTTTGGGTTTCAGTCCTTGGGTGGCGTGGGGTGCCACCCTCCTGCAGGTGCGCCCACGGACAGGCTGGGGCAGGCTGCATCTGATGCCTGGTTTCCTGTCTCTGTGCTCCTGCCCGCTGCCGGGCCGCGTGCTTTGCTGTGTGGGGCAACATGGCCCTCGTGTCATGTGGGGTGTGGTGACGGTGGGACGCTGGCTGCACAGTGCCCGCTCCTTTGCGGCTGAGCTCACAGCCACGTGCCGAGCTACCCGCAGAGTTCCGGGGCTGTGTGCCCCGTGCCACTCTGGGCTCTGCCGAGGCTGACCCGAGGCCCCTGCGCTGAGCCGTGTGGCTGCTACGTGCTGTGAGGCCGCAGGGCTGCGCGTGGCACGACCGGCTTCCTTTCCAGGAGCTTCGAGAACAACTGGAACATTTACAAGCTCCTCGCCCACCAGAAGGTGTCCAAGGAGAAGGTGAGGCGGTGGCGCAGCACTCGCGCTCTGTTCCTCTGCAGGGCCTGTCGCTGACCCCGCCCTCCCAGATGGGTGGGAGGCCCAGGCCCCGCGTGGCCCCGCCCGAGGATCCGTGGCTGCATGGTCGGCCGGTGCTTTTCAAACGGCTGACGGGACTGCGGTCAGACCCAGCGTTAACACGGGAGAGCAGGGGCCAGTGTTCATGAACCGCCCCGCACAGCTGAGAACCTCAGGAAGTGGGGTCCCTGCAAGATAAGCCTGGTGAAAGTGCCAGGGGCAGGACTGTCACACCGCAGGGCCCTGGCTCTGAGGCCCCTCAAGCCACACCATGGGGGTGACCGAGGAGGTGTGGAAGCCTCTCTGGGGCCAGAGCTTCGGGGCCTAGGGGGAGATAGCGCGGCCAGCCCAGGTGCTTGTCACCTTGTCAGTGGTCAGTGAGTGTCCCTGTTTGTCCCCAAATCTTGCCAGGTGGGCAGCATCCTCCGTGGAGGGCAAAGTGGTCTCCATGAACCACCCAGAGCCCGGCCGGGGCACGGCCGGCTTGGGGGCAGCTGGGCTGGCTGGTCTCCAGGACCCATAGAGCCACGTGGCCTGGGGGCGCCACCGGCCGCATGTGGCCGCTGCAGAGCGAGGGGTGCTGGACGTGCCAGACACAGCAGGTTGCAAAGACCCAGGGTGGGAAAGTGAAGGCGAAATGCCACCAGTAACGTTTTATGTGGATGGATCCCACGTTGAAGCCGCAGAATTTGGATGTGCTGAGTAAAGTTAGCCATAGTCCTAAGGGGAATGCCACCGTTTCTTTGTACGTTCTTAACGTGGCTATTGGGAAACAGGACAGCCAGGGCTCCCCTCCTCTCTGTGGCAGTGCTGCTCCCTGGGCCCTGAGGACAGGTGACCGCTGAACCTCCCAGCAGGCACTGACGCTGGCTCAGACTCACGAGCTGCTCCACAAGCCTGGCTTGAGGACAGGGACCACTCCCTCTGCCTAGGGACGTGGCCCTTTGTGTGCCAGGCGCGCACCGTGGCTCACTTGGTCTTCACTGGAATCTTCTGGCATCAGTAGGACAGATGTTCATTATTCCCAGGGCAGCTGGCGGGAGAACCCAGCCCCTTTTCCGGAACCTGCCACCTGCTGGTCTCCTGTGCAGGCCAGAGGGTCCTTCCGCAGCCCGTGTCTCACGGTCTTTCCGCCGCTTCCCTCTGCAGACCAACTTCTCCTTGGCCATCCTGAACGTGGGCGCCCCGGCGGCCGGCATGAACGCGGCCGTGCGCTCGGCGGTGCGGACCGGCATTTCCCAGGGCCACACGGTGTACGTTGTGCATGATGGCTTTGAAGGCCTGGCCAAGGGTCAGGTAGGTGTAGCTGTGACCGGGGGTGCCTGCGGTGGCTGGAGCTTGCGGTTGTCTGGTTTGTTTGTAGCATAGCCCTCGACTGTCACAAACGCACTAGGACTTGGGGCTTACGATGTGCAGACTCCGGAGCGGCCCCCTGGAAGGGACCTGCTGCCTGGCAGTGGAGGCCAAGGGCTGGGTCCGTGTGGCAGTGCCCACCTGGGCCGGGGACCCAGTTCTCCCTGTGGCCACATGGCAGAGCCGGCACACCCCTGCCTGCAAGCATAGGCTGGTCCCCGCTGGGGAGGAATCGGTGACACCATGCCTCCCCCCCAACAGGTGCAGGAAGTGGGCTGGCACCACGTGGCTGGCTGGCTGGGGCGTGGCGGCTCCATGCTGGGGACCAAGAGGTGAGCTGGTGGGCGCAGGCAGCTGGGGACAGGAGGGTCTGGTATAGTGTCCAGGCCCAAGGGGCCAGGGGTGGCAAGGGGAGACCAGCCCCGTGGCCCTGGGCTTGGCCCCTCTTCTGGCTGGTGGCCTGCCCAGAGCAGGCTTCACACCGTCCTGCCAGGACTTCCAAGTCACCTGGGCAGGGAGGGCGCTCCGCCCTCCGGTTGTTGCCGGGCCGGTTGTCGCTCTGGCTGTGGGCCCGTCTGGCGGTTTTCATCCCAGGGCCTGGTGGCCTGTGGGTGGGCCTGAGACCCCATGGGGTGGGCGTGGGGAGAGCACAGTCACCCTGTGTGATCTGGGGGACGCTGTCCTGTTCCGAGCCTGCGAGGCTGCAGGGGCCAGGGAGCGTCCCCTCTTGCTGCTGTGTGTGGAGAGAGGAAGCCTTGGCGGGCATAGATGCCCACAGCAGCCCAGTGGGAGGTGAGGGCTCCGTGCCTGGTGAGGACGCCAGGGGTGCCAGGGCTGCGCACAGGCTGCACCTCTGTGTCTCTCTCCACATGGCACCTGGGGCATCTCGGTGACTGGTTAACGGCCCTGAAGTGGCCATGGCATGCTTTTCTGTGACCAGCTGCGATTTGGACATGTGTCCTTGGACACTGCGAGTTCACACAGACGTGTTTCTGCCTGCAGGACGCTGCCCAAGGGCCACATGGAGTCAATCGTGGAAAACATCCGCACCTACAACATCCACGCCCTGCTGGTCATCGGCGGGTTTGAGGTGAGGGGCTGCCTGCCTGGGACGAAGAGACCTGAGATGTCTCCCTTGCCCTGGGGCTGCTGAGAAGGCCCTTCACAAAAACCCATGTGTCCGCTGGCCTCAGGCAGGGGCCACGAGGATCAGTGTTTTCAAGTGTGGTGTTTGGCTTGGGGGTGTGTCGGACTTTCTCCTGAAAGCTTCAAGAGGTTCAAATTACCCTGGGTGCTGGGGAGGTGGAGGAGGGAGGGGAGCAGCAGGAGGGGAGGCAGAGCTCTAAGTCTCGAGGACGTTACCTAAGTGACGCTGTGGTTGGCCGGCCAGTGCCCCAGTGCCGTAGGATCTCCGGGCCGAGCCCACTGCTTGGGCTGATGTGGGGCGGGAGCAGTGGGGGGGGGGCTCCCCTGGTCCTTGTTAGGGTCCAGTTTCCCTGGAGGGGTCCTTAGACACAGGCCGACAGGGCCCCTGGCCCTGGCCCAGTGCGGGCACGTGGGCGGCAGCCAGCAGGGAGAGCACAGCCTATGGCCGCCCGCAGGCCTACGAGGGGGTGCTGCAGCTGGTGGAGGCACGCGGGCGCTACGAGGAGCTGTGCGTTGTCATGTGCGTCATCCCGGCCACCATCAGCAATAACGTGCCCGGCACCGACTTCAGCCTGGGCACCGACACCGCCGTCAACGCCGCCATGGAGGTACGGGCAGCGTGAGCGCGGCAGCGGGGCTGCGGGGGCGCGGGCCTGGCGGGCACAGCGTGGCCCTCCCCCGGGCCAGGTGGGGCCTGTTCCGCATTCTGCTCCTGCGACGGGGAAGGTGGGGCCTGTTTCCACGGCAGCTGCACGTGGTTCTGCACACGCGTGGCCCTTCGTGTATCGTGCAGAGACTATCTTGGTCCCGCGCTTGCCCGTCTCGGCACGTTTGCATTTCTGCTCCACGGGTTACTGCTCTTTGCCCGTGGAGGACCCGACCCACCCCGCGGGCAAGTGCTACCGGCGCTCCTCCCCCGCCCTGTCTGCGGCTGCGTCTCAGCCTCAGGGCTCGCGTCCGTAAGCTGCCCAGCTCGCTCTGTTTCCCTTTCCTTGGCTTCGTCTTCAACGTCCGGTTTTCCTTTCCACACTCTGCACTGCGCAGTTAGAATCCTCACGCGTCACGTCGCCACCGGCATCTGCAGGGCGGCTTTCGCTTATGCGTGTGCCTCCGTGGTGACCCCACGTGGCAGGGCCGCGCCTGGTTAGGATGAGGCCATGGATGCTCAGGGTGCTCCTGGCCCACGGCAGGGAGAGCCCGGCCGCGGCACCCCTGCCTCTGCCCGCTGGGTGCCAGCACCCTGCCCTGTCGTGACAACCGAGTGTCTCGGGGCAGGTCCATTGTCCCTGGGGGGCGGGATCGCCCCTGGTGGAGAACCGCCGATTCTGTGTGGCCTGGGTGGGAGGGGGGCCCACGCCTGGTGCTGCACATGGGGGTGAGAGCCGCCACCTCTCGATCCTCAGTCAACCCCGAGGCTGGCTTGGAGAGACACGGGTCCCTGCAGTGTGGCAGTGTCCTGTGACCCGCTGGGGATAGGGGCACATGGAGGACCCTGACCCTCTCGGCCCCCAGAGCTGTGACCGCATCAAGCAGTCGGCCTCGGGGACCAAGCGCCGCGTGTTCATCGTGGAGACCATGGGGGGCTACTGTGGCTACCTGGCCACCGTGGCGGGCATCGCCGTGGGGGCTGACGCCGCCTATGTCTTCGAGGACCCTTTCAACATCCATGACTTAAAGGTGAATCCAGCCCCTCCTAAGACACACAGGACCTGGCCAGGGCGGGGCTGGGGGCTGGGTGCCCCACTGTCCTGTCCGCCCCTCCCGGGCTCCCTCAGCCTCCCCAGCACCTGTGTCCTCCCCTGCAGACCAACGTGGAGCACATGACCGAGAAGATGAAGACGGACATTCAGAGGGGCCTGGTGCTCCGGTGAGGCTGGGGGCAGGGGTCCCTCTGGGCTGTGGGCAGGGCCGCCAAGGACGGCTGGGCAGGAAAAGGCCGGGGCCTTGACAGGGTGGGTGGGGGTCCAGCTTTCCTGGGAGCTGCCGCCTGGTGGCCTGGCCTGTGGGATCCCCCCCAGCCAGGCCCCGGTGCCCTCTCCAGGAACGAGAAGTGCCACGAGCACTACACCACGGACTTCCTGTACAACCTGTACTCATCGGAGGGCAAGGGCGTCTTCGACTGCAGGACCAATGTGCTGGGCCACCTGCAGCAGGTACAGGCGGGAGGTGCGGATCTGGAAGGTGGGTCCGTGGTACCTGCCACATCTGTGCCCGCAGCCCAGGGTCCCAGGAGGACGGCCCTTACTGACCACGCACACCTGAGTTCACGCCAGGCCCTCCTCATGTGGCCGTCCAGCTCCCACACACCCTGGACGGGGTGTGGCTCACCTCTAGGAGGGGGCGGGATGGGGCCCAGACCAGCATTCGGGAGCCAAGCTCCCCATCCCCCACCAGGCGGCCCAGGCTCCCGCATTCCCCTGCGCCCACCTCTGCCTCCTGGTGGCTGCCAGCAGCCTGCGTCCTGGGTTTCTCAGGTGGGGAGGGGCAGCCAGGGTTGGCCGACGTGAGGTCCGTGGTGCGACCATGGACTGCCAGATGCAGGGGCCCAGGGGCCACCCCACTCGGTGACAAGACAGCTGAGGTGGCCTCTGTTGGCCTCTGGAGGTGGCTTCCAGGCTGGGGCCTCCAGGCATGGACTGGAGGGGTGGGTGTCCAGAGGCTGCCCAGAAGGCTCACCACGTGGTTCCGGTGTGGCAAGCTGCGGCTCGCGTGCTGGCATGGGCGCCCCATCTGCGTCGGGGCTGGGCCTCCTCCCCCGCTTGGCCTGGGCAGCCCCGGCCAGCACTGGAACGGGGGTTGCCTGTTTCCAGGGCGGGGCTCCAACCCCCTTTGACCGGAACTACGGCACCAAGCTGGGGGTGAAGGCCATGCTCTGGATGTCGGAGAAGCTGCAGGCGGTCTACCGCAAGGGTATGTCGGGACAGGGTGGTCCCAAGGCCTGACTGTGCCCTCTGAGCGGCCCTGGGGTGGGGCCAGCCTCGGGGGCCACCACGTGCCTGTGTCCACAGGGCGGGTGTTTGCCAACTCCCCCGACTCGGCCTGTGTGATCGGCCTGCAGAAGAAGGCTGTGGCCTTCAGCCCTGTGACGGAGCTCAAGAATGACACCGACTTCGAGTAAGTTCCACCGAAGTCACTTGGAGGGCTGGAGGCTGAGGGGCTGGCAGACCTCGCAGGGGCGGGGGCGGGGGCGGGGCGGGGGTGGGGGCGGGGCCAGGCCCCAAGCAAACCCCGACCCCATGCGACCCCCAGTCCCCCACGCCCGGAGTCCGCGCCAGGGTGTGCAGGGCGGGGGTCTGGCCCGGGTCTTCTGCCCCAACACAGGGCAGTGTGCGGTGTGGCCCAAGCAGGGCAGGCAGGACTGGTCACGTCGGAGGGCTGACACCCCTGAGCCCTCCTCTGTGCCCTTGACACGTCCTGGACGCCGCCGCGGTGACGTGCTGAGAGGGAGGGCGCGCAGGCTGGGCGTGGCCCGAGGGGCTGCCTCAGCCTGACCCCGGCCCCACCGCAGGCACCGCATGCCGCGGGAGCAGTGGTGGCTGAGCCTGCGGCTCATGCTGAAGATGCTGGCGCACTACCGCATCAGCCTGGCCGACTACGTGTCCGGGGAGCTGGAGCACGTCACCCGCCGCACCCTGAGCATCGAGAAGGGCTTCTGAGGCCGTGGGCCGTGCCCTCAGCCCGCACCCACCGCCTCTGGCCTCCCCCGTCTCCCTGTCCCTGGCACCGAGGCCGCCGCCAGACCTCCCGGGCCTGCTGCTGTGAGACCAGCCTGCCACCTCCTCCAGGACAGCCCCTGCAGCACCCACCTTCCTGCCCGGGGTACATGGGTCGTCGGTGCTTGGACGCCGCTGCCTGTAGCCTTGGCACCCCGTGGGGCCCTCAGCCTCCCCTGACACCAGTGGCCCCACCCTCACTGGCCCACGGGCTGCCAGTGCCCAGGTCTGCACGCTGAGAAGGGGCCGTGCCCCCCAGTCCTGTGACCTGCTCCTGCCACCACTGCCACCAGGGCTGAGCAGTGTTTGTCACCTTTTCTAGAATAAACACCCTGACTACAGAGCTCAACAGCCCCTGGAAGCACAGCTGCGGAACCAGGCTGTGGGGTCCTCTGCCCCCAAGGCTGGCTGGGCCCCAGGGACATGAGCCCTTTGGGCCAGTCACTCTCCAGGACGAGCCAGAGCGTGACCCTCTGCAGGGTCACCAGGGTGACCTGAGCCCTCCCTGGCCCTGCTCCATGGGGAGGAGGCTGCAGCCTCAGTCCTCCAGACCTCGGGGGTTTCTAAGCCTGGTTCCTGGGGCCTGTGTCTGACCCCAAATGCTCCCAGACACAGCCTGGGGGGCTCAGAGCTGTGGGCTAGTGCTGACCTGAGCCGGCCTCCCAGGAGACCCTCGGGGAGGGCAGGTGGGGAGTGGGCAGGAAGGCAGCCAGGAAGATACATCCCCACTGGGGGTAGGAGGCCGAGTTCCACCAGGCAGTGTGCACCCGCTGGGAATGCAAAACCTCGGCACACCCTGCACCCCAAGTCAAACTACCGCAGGACCCCTTCACTGCACGCGTCGAAGTTCATGGAGCTCTGCGCGCTGCGCTCCCTTACCACCACCGAGGAAGCCGGGCGCTTACAAATGAGGGCAGCTCCCTGTCCCTCAGCTTCGAGTGGAGCTTCAGGACGTGCTTTGGGGACCCAGGATGTTTCTCAGGGGAGACCCTGGCCTTGAGGGGCCTATAGGCCACGCTGGGGGCCCCTGGGTCGGGGGTCTCCTGGGTGGGTCTGGGCCAGTTGGGCGGCTCTAGGGAGCAAGTGGGGGCGGGGACCTTCCTTCCTGAGCCTGGAGCCTCCTGGCTGCTCGTTTCTGGGGCCCTCTGGTCCGTCCTGCCTGCCAGGAGCGGGACATTCCTGGGAGGAGAGAAAGCTGAAGATCTGGACCTCTGTCCTAAGAGACTGGAGAGACGGGTCTGTAAGGCCCAGAGGCCCATGTATGCATGTGTGTGCAGGTTATGTGTGTGCATGTGAGCACGTGTGTGCTGGAAGGGTGGGACTCAGGTGTGCAAATACCCTCCCCTCTGTGGACAGGGGGAGACCCTGGCTAATGTCAGGTGTTGCAGAGACGTGGGGCAGGAACCACATCCACCTGTAGAGCCGCATGTTCCCCCATCTCCCCGACATGTCCACACTCAGACCCTCCTCCAAGCTGGCTCATGCCAACTAGCCCAGCACCCAGTGCCCCAGCACCCTGCATCCCAGCACCCACTCTTCCAGCACCCTGCGCCCACCACCCCACTATCCCCAGCAGCCAGCGCCGAGCATGGTGAGAGCAGAGCCAGTGATTGTGGGTGAGGTCTCGTGTAGGGGTGCAGATGTGGGTGCAGGCCAGCACGTGACTATGTGTCACCCTGAGAGGCTGCTCTGAGCCCAGCCCTCTCCCAGGCTGGGGAAAGGAATTCAGCCACACCACAGTGGGGCATCCGCTCCACACCCTGGCTGTTCCAATGCCCTGGCCAGTGCCCCTTGGAAACCAAGGCTCCCCAGGGCCACTCCGTAGGCAGGGGGTGCTGGGGCGGGTGGCCTGGGGAATGCTGGAGCCTGTGCCCATCTCCAGAGTTGGTGCCCTCCAGGGACACTGCAGTGGAGACCCTACAGCTTCTCTAACTTCCACCTGCCTGGACTGGAGTCCCCACCCCAGTGTGCCACAGGCTCCCTCTGGGGCAGAAGCCACATGAGTGCTTCCATGTGGACAGCCGTCACCGGAACCACCAGTGTCCTCCCGTGGACTGAGGGTAGCCTGGGTGTGGGCACAGAATCAGAAACACCCCACCCCTTCCCTTCCTGCTGCCCTTGCAGATCACCGTCAGCAGAACAAGAGCAGCCAGTGTCCCTAGGACCCGGGGCTCTCTCCAGCCCTGGCACACATGGTGGGAAGCAGGAGGGTCTGCTCCGCAAACGCAGGCTGCAGGGCACTGAGGCCACAGAGGGTGCGCGGAGGGCCCAGCCCACCTGGCACAGTTGGGTCGCCGGGGGTGCTGCCCACAGAAACTAGACCGAGGCTGTGGTGGGGAACACCAGCTCCCGCTGGCCCTGGTCGCACAGCCAGGGGTGGTCAAGCTAGCAGGCTGCGGCTGGGTTCAGTCTGCGCCATGCTCAGGGGTTAGGACTCAGTTCTGGGGGGAACCCCTCAGCTTGTCCTGCCGGTTTCGGTGCTAGAACCACCCAGCTGCCCATCAGCCACTGGCCCTGGTGATGCCAGGTGAACACCCCTAGGTGATGCCCGAGGCACGGACTGGCCACCCCCTTCCTGGGAGGACAGGTGTGTCAGGCCCACTTCTGGTGGCATGGGGTCAGCGTTTCTGGCTGAAGGCTGTGTCCTCCAGGGCCTCAGTCCTCTCCTCTGTGGACAGGGCTAACGGGACACACACGGGGGCCCACACCCACTCTGGGGTTCCTTGGAGAGGAGTCAGGGTGGGGACTGTGGAGGGGTCCCAAAGCCAGAATGATGTGGGCCCTGGGGAGGGTGGGCAGGCACGTGTCCGCGATGCAGCCTGAGGGTGTCAGAAGGGCGCTAAGTGGAAGCGGCCAGGGGTGCCAATTTGGGTGGAGGGGGAGGCGAGGGGCCGAGGGCAGGCTGCTCACCTGTGGGCCCAACACAACAGCCCCCGACTACAGCAGGAAGGTGTGGGGTGGGACGGAGGCCAGTGCAGGCCCCATGGCACCTGCGGGGCCCACACTGGGGGGAGGGGGGCCCAACGTACCGCAACCCCACTTGCAGCACTTTATTGACGAGGAGGCAGACACTGGCCTGCAACCTTCCATCTAGGCGTCCCCAACGTGGTAACTCCTTGCTTCCCACCGCTGAGCTCACACCCTGACCTGAAATAACGCCGCAGGTGGATCACCGGCCTCACCCTGGGCTTGCCCAGGGCCAGCGTCCAGTGGCCACCAACATTTTGAAAGTGGCTTGTACCACGAGTGGAGCTTCATCTTCAAACAACGGCTCGGGAGAGCGAGTGGCCTTGCAAACACTGTCCCTGTCACGGGCTCCGTGGTCTGTGCAACTACACACACCTGATGTGCTCTAGCTTGTGTGTGGACGTGTTAGAGACCTGGGCCCCAACCCCACATGGGAGGAAGGGCTGAGGAAGGTCACTGCTGTCCTGCCCCTGTCCCCACCTTCTAGCACAGCCAGAGCTGGGTCTTCTCCATAAGGCGCGGAGGCTGCACCCTTGGTTTCTAGGGGCACCACCTGCATCCTGGCATCCTCTGCCCAGAGTACGGCTTCTGGACCATGCTCCAGCAGGTCCCCCAAGGCCCTGCTCGGGGGGCAGGCCTCACTGCTGCGGCGTCCTCTGTGGAGAGGCAAGAAAGCAGTGTCCCTGCGCTGCTGTGAAAACACCCTTCCATGGCAGCGGGGCCGCAGCCTGCCGAGGAGGACCCTGGGGCAGCTTGTTCTCGGGTCTCCCTGGTCGACAAACCCAAAATCGCTCACAGTCGGGTCCCCCATCCTGCAGAGAAACGGCGCTTACCTTTAGGAGGAATGTCAAGGCCGGGCTTGCCACTTGGGGAACGTCTGCTTCCAGTTCAGACTTAGAAATGCTTTATTAGGGAGGATGTCCCCGAAATCCCTCCCATGGAGAAGAGCCCTGACCGTAGGAGAGTCCTACCCTCCTGACCGTAGGAGAGTCCTGGGATGTCCTGGTGTGGGCAGGTGTCTCTGCCAGCCTGGGCCCAGGATCCTTCTCAGCCACGGGCACAGGGCTGGGTCCACCCAGCCAGCACCCGACACCCTCCTGCCCTCGGCCCTGGCAAACTGAGGGTGACTTTCCTGTGAGGGGCTAAGACTGTGGCCCTCCAGCTCCCAGGTGCTGGGGGAAGACACCAGGGTCCATGTGGAGGCCTGGAGGCTCTGGGCCCTGGTGACAGTCACTCCACCTGCTCCGGCAGCTCCTGCTCCTGCAGGGCCCGCAGCCGGCTGCCCACAGTCTGCCGCACGGCCTCCAGCCCTTCCACGTCCAGCTCCCGCAGCAGCAGCAGGACGGCGGTCAGGACGTTCTGGGGGCAGAGAGCGCTACTGAGCCCCAGGCAGCACAGAGCTGCTGTGCATCAAGGGGCCCAGCCAGTACAGCCCCACCAGGGAGGGAACAGCCTCAGGGACGGGCCTTCAGGCAGCCAGCTGCACAGGAACCACAGACAGGACACGAAGCAAAGTCCGGGGCAGAGGGAGCAGCAGGACCTGGCCAGGCGGCCCCTGCCACTCACCCTATTCTTGTGACTGTTCGAAACGTCCCTCTGCGAGAAGGAAGGAAACTGGTCCTGGGAAGGGGCCTTCAGGTGGAGCTGGTCCTGGATGCTGCTGGTGAGGGGGACAACGAAGGCAGGCGAGGGTCGGAGGGGCTGGGGAACAGTCACCTTCGCAGACAGTGTCTGCAGCTCACGGCCCACGGGGAGGAGACTCCGAGTCATACGGATGGGCTTACCCCACCCCAGCACGTGGGGGATGCGCAGGGAGGGCGACTCCAGTGGGTGGGGACGTTCCAGATGGCACCTGGGCAGCTTGGGCAGCCCAAGCACACGGGATGCTGGCCCCAGCACTTACTTATCTTTCATCCCTGGGGGCAACCTCACACCCTGGGGCCCCCACTAACTGTAACAACTTCCGCCCAGGTCTCAGGGGCAGGGGCACTGAAACACACAGCAGGAGCACCTGAAACGTGGGCACTGGCGCTCCTGCACAGAGGGCCTCGTGGGTCAGTGGCGGAGGAGCCACGCGAGTACTGCCCACGGGCCAAAGCCCGGGCATTAGCAGCTGCCCACTCGGAGGTCACATCCCAAGGCCCCCTGACTGCAGGGACACACTCAGCCTTGGGGCTGCTCCAAAGAACTGTCTTTACGACACGCCCCACAGTGTTTCTGCTTCAACTACCCCAGAGTGCCAGGGCCGCACTCCAGGCGCTGTGTAGGTCAGCTCCACAGCCCCCCTGCCCCTCGGGCCCGAGGCACACGGCGCCCACACCAAGGGGCACATTCGGCTCTCGCGCACCCCACTAACCATCATACTGGGAATGGCCTCCAGGCTGCGGCTGCCACCGAGGCCCTCCCTGCTCCTGCACAAACTCCCACCCCTGGTCTTCCTCGCCCACCCCCCCACCCCCCCGCCCCCCGCCCCCGCCGGGGCTACAGGAGCTGGTCAGCAGCCTCTCACCTGCTCCCCTGCAGCCGACAGGACACAGAAATGCTACTGAAATCACCACTGCAGGGTGACTGGGGTCACTCCCAGGGAGCACAGAGGAGAAGGAACAGCCATCCTAGATAACCCTCTCCCCCACTCCCGGAGATGCAGTCCGCAGGAAGCCCCCGTGACCCTCTGGGGGAGGCCCCGCTCCTGCAAGCCTCACTCTGCCTCCTCCTCGCAGCAGCTCAGTGGGTCCCGGCCGGTCTCAGCGGCGGAGCTGATGGAGCTCAGCACATAGGACGGCTGCTCGGGGCAGCTGCTGCCCACACCCTCTCTGCTGGGGGTGGTGATTTCCTCTCCCTCCATCAAGGCGCGGGACAGCTCCTCCTCCGTCACAGCTTGGGGAAGGACAGAGGAAGGACATCAGAGTGGCCTTAGTGCGTGCCAGCCACATGCACCACTGTGCGATGGCACCGGTGCCCCAAGTTCGCAGCCCGTGGAGCTGAGCCCACCTGGTCCCTGTGGGCCAGCGTGACACTGCTGGGCAGGCCAGACACGCACATCCTCGCTGGGCACAGCACGCATGGCGTGCAGAGCAGCCCTGCTCTTCAGGGGACGACAGGAGAGACACAGCACCAAGCTGCGCCTGCTCACGGGAGGGGGGCGGGGAGAGCCCAACACCGTGCCCAGGCTGAGCGCTGCGTGCAGGCACTGACTGCACTGCCGCTTCCGGCAGGAGAAGTGTGAACCTGGGAACAGCTCCTCCAGAAGACTATACGGGGACAGCTGTTCTTCAAAGATCAAGCATTTGCAGAGAAGAAGAAGAGGAGAGAGGAACAGGGAACCTCCCCGTCAGGGCCTGTGCTCACAGTGCAGGCGGGCGGGTGTGCCGGCGGGACCCTGTGGGCCGCGGACACCTACCTTGATTGTCCAGTTTCTGGAGGTTGGGCAGGTTGCGCAGCACGGTCATGCGGTAGCGGTGCGGGTTGGCGCCGCAGCACGGGTTCTCGGCCAGCCACAGCACCCTGAGGTGCGGCAGGTCCTTCAGGTAGAAGAGCTCGGCCAGGCTGCGGATGCAGTTCCTCCTCAGATACAGCTCGCTCAGGTGCTGGCACCGGCTCACGGGCTCCAGGCTGGAGACGCTGTTGACGCTACATGGAGACCCACAGTTGGCGGCTGGCGGGGCTCGGGTGTGAGGGCCTGTGCCCACCTGCCCGTCTTTCACAGGTGGGGAAACCAAGGCCCCCCAAGCCTGAAGCAGGCAGAGGCCAGAACACACAGCAGAAAATATACGCAAGCTCCCCGTCACACAGGAGTGAGCGCCGAACTTCCACAATCCCACGTTAAAGAAGAAACAAAGGCTACGGCTTTAATTTCCCTGCTATGGGAATGTACACACATCAGAGGAACAGCAAAGCACAGGAAGCATGCGGCAGAGCCCCAAGTGTAAACCAGCAGGCTGTGGGGACCCGCCCCCTCCACAACCAGGCGGAGCCACTCGCGGCGTGAGGCTCAAAGGTGGCTCCCAAGGGCCAGGGACGCTGTGCTGTGCCCGTCCACCTGCAGCGTCCCTCGGGAGGGCTGTGCTGTCTGCCACGCACCTCGAAGGGTCCCCGTTCTCCCCTTGGGGACGCACCACCACACTCAACACTCACTTGTTAATGCGGTTCTTGTGCCACGTGCTGAGCTGAGCATTTCACACAAGTTACTTCACTTAACCAAGAGCGGAACTAACGTTCCTTTGCACTAAGAGCCCCACGAGGCGCAGGCGGTCAGTGGGAAGCACAGCCCAGACCCGCAACCCGCCAGAGCCCTGCTCCTTGACCACTCCCGCCCGCGGGCACTGGGACCAACGCCCCTGACCTCATCACGGAGGACTGCCACCGGCCTCAGGTGGCAATTCTCCAGGGCCTTCTCCGCCCCAGGCCCTGCCCACTGCAGGGATGACCGAGGACAGTCAGGGATGCCCAGTGAGACCCTGAGGAGGAGGGCGGAGCTCTCTCTCCCGGACTGCAAGGGGAATCTGCCGGTCATCGCAGGGCACTGGGCCCCAAGGGAGGGACAAGAGCTGGGTACCTGAGGGTGACCACCTCCAGGCTGGGCATCTCCCGGCATATGGAAATCTAGGAGGGAAGAAAACGTGACTGGAAATACCACCCAGCACTGGTGTCACGATGACACTTCCGTCAGACCAGCAGAGAACTGTGTCTGAGCCACGGTCAACTCCGTGCCAGGGCCCAAGGGGAGCGGCCTTGCTCAGCCAGGGCTCAGGTGGACATCTGTGAGAATGCTGGGCTCTGCGCCACATGCCGCTCCACAGCCAGACGGTCCCTCAGGCTGAAGGAGAAGCGTGTGTGCTCACCGTGGCTCACACGTCATGTAAAATTTAAATGGCACTATTGCTACCTGATGCCGGCTGTGATGGAGCACTCGCCATTTCAGGTGCCCTCAAAGGACATCAGGCAGGGGACCTCAACACCCCCGTGCTGGGACAGACAGCCTTTCTTCTTGCTGTCCCTGAGGTATAAGGAAGAGACAGAAGTACCCTTTTTGCCAACAGAGCTGGGCCAAAAGGGAGCCAGCTTGAAACTGGACCTCAGACCACGTTTGTCCTACTAACTCGGTGGGACCAAGCGGCTAGGTGCTGGGGTTGGTCCAGAAAGTCTTGGGGACGGGTAAGGTTGCTGAATGGCACATTCCCGACTACGTGAGAGCCTGCCACGTGCCGGGAAGGGCGCCAGGGGCCGGTGCCAGGCAACGCCCCTGACCTCACCGAGCTCAAAGAACGGTCAAAAGGCTTCACGCGAGCTTTTGCGTTTTTGCTGCTAAATATGCAACATTTCAGCCACAGCATGAGGTAGAGTATGTCCAGGTGCTCTGGATCCAGGCTTTTCTGGATTAGCCTAGTAGTGACTCAGCCACACTTAGTTTTGTTGTAAGGAGAGCTACAGTTTAAATTATAAAACAAAAGTATATTAAAAAGTAAAAGATTGGCACAAAATTCCTATGTATGTTGGGGATATTCGTTCTAGGATTGAGAGAGAAAGAGAAAAAGAAAAATCTCTTTACAGACCCACATGCGCAAGTCCCCCCACCCCTGGAGGCTCAGTCTCTGCCCGCCGTGGAGGGGGCGGGACGGCAGGCTGGGTCTGACCGAGAAGCGAGGTGAAGTGAAGACGTTATAGGGAGGCCTTCTTCTCCTTAACAAAGAAAGACCAACCCTCCTGGGATCCCCCTCCAGGTCAGAACTTCGACTCTGCTGCCCTCCTTTGTGAGCAAGACCAGCAAGTGACAAAGAGCGCTGAATCATTTACAGGAATGTCTATGGGAACTTCAAAATACACTTGGGCACCACAGAATTTTTTCATGAGTGGTTTTGCATTACAAAAACTGCCAAGGGAGGGACGGAACCGAAGGGTACGGTTTTGTGGGTTTTACAGTCCTCTGGGGTAAGAAGTCACAACTTTTGGGACTGGGGCCATTCGGAGAAGATTAATGCAATACTTACGTCTGTGAGACGGCTACCCCTGGGGAAACAAAAGACACACATACTTTAATTTTGTATACTAAACACAAAAATTCCAAACATTAATTATGCCTATCTACAAACCATGGAAGATTGCCCAGATAACTGGCAAGCATGTCAAAAACTGTTTTTTGGTTGATTTTTCAACAAAACTACATGTTTGATGCTTGGAGGGTACTTTTCACACTAAGGAGCAGTAGGGGTTGCTCCATTTGTAGGGCGCAAAATGATTTACTCATTCTCTGCAAAAGGTTAATTTCCCTCACTGATGTAAACAAGAGAGTCTTTATAAGAGGCCAAGTTCAAAGGCTAAACATGCAACTTATGAAGCAAACTTTAAAAGCTTGAAATAGGGCGGCTGTTTCTCTCTGCCTAGAGAAGTATTGGCCATCCCATGCCACACAAAGACGTACACTATTGAAAGCAAATGATTCAGGGGAATTGTGGCCAAAACACCAGATGTGCCAGGGCAGAGAGAAAGACTTCAATGAACACAGAGCGACGCCCTCCTGTCTGGCGCTGACACCGCTGGAGGAAGGGTCCGCCCTGCTGCCCACTGCCACCCGCGCTGCGGCCAGTTCACAGGGCGCCTCAGCCCCTCGGCCCGGACCCCCAGGGAGCACCTGGACTCAGGCTGCGGCCTCTGGAAGTTCTGTCTTCCCCGGCTCAGCGCGACCCGCCCACGCGCCGGCGAGCCCGCAGGGCCGCAGCACCCAGGCCCTTCCCGTCGCCTGCCGGCTGCGACGCGAGTCCGGCACCAACGCCCTGCGGCACCGGGGTCTCAGCCGTCCTTCCCCGGCCTCCCACCGCCGGCGCCAGCGCAACGCCCCCGAGAGTCTCCGTGAAACCGCGGCCGTGCCGGCGAGCGCGCAGGGGCCCGAGTCCCGAGCGCCGCCCTCGGGGCGCAAGCACCGCAGTGACAGCGCCGCGGCCCCGGGCCCGCGGCGACACTCCCAGAGGCTGGCCCGACGCGTCCCCCGTCCCCCGGGGTTTCCCTCTCCCCGGCCCCGGCGCCCCCTTATCCCCGAGCCCCCCAGGAGCCCTCGAGCGCCCGAGCCCCGGCACCTCGTTATCCTCGAGGGCCCCGAGGCCCCCCAGTTCTCCCCCGGCTCCCCAGGGCCCCTCGAGCCCGCCCCCCGGGCCCCGCCCTCCAGCCCCGCTGCCCCGGACCCCGCGCTCACCAGCAGTTGAGCTTGCGCACTCTGTGCAGCTCTGAGGCCTTGGCCCGGGCCAGGACCATCTTCCGCGTCAGCTTCATGGCAGCCGCGCCGCTCGGACCCCCGACGGGGCCCCAGCGTCCCCGCTCCCCTCGCTGGGGACCGCAGCGCCGCGCGCGTCTCTAAGGGGCGGGGCCTGCGTCGTCAGGGGCGGATCCTGCGAGCCCATTGGCCCCGGACGAGGGGGCAAGGCTGCGCGAGCGCGCTGGGGCTACCTGGGCACCGCCCCTCCCGCCCAGTACCTCGGATCCGGTCCTGCGCATGCGCGGATTGGGCGCCCGGCTCTGACGCCATTCTGGCGCGACCCGGGACGTACGCCGCGAGCTGCCGTTGGTGGGGTGCGGGCGTGGGCTTCGAGCGGGTTGTGCTCCAGGTGTCGGCCCCACGCGCGTCCGCGGCCGAGCGCCCGGGCCTGTCTGAGCGCGGGCCGAGCGTGGACGGGGAGGGGTGCGTCTCTGCCCGCCTCACAGCGATTCGTTCTGGGAGGAAGGCCCAGGCCCGGAGCGGTCCTAGGGTGTGAGGTCGCCGCCCTCCGCCTCCCCCCCGGCGTTTACGGAGGAGCCCCAGGTGCCCAGGGCATGGGTAGGCCCAGCAGAGACCTCACAAGTGTCTCAGCCTTTTAGGACTCAGAGGCGACCGCGTAAATATCATTACCTGGGCTAAGCTGCATTGAGGCAGGCGGTGGGGACCCCTCCTGACCCAGCTTTAGCCGGGCTCCTCCAAGCTCTCTTTTCTGCTTGGCCTGCCCAGCCCGGTCTCAGCAAAGACTCCCGCTAAGTCACCCCCCACGCCGATGAAGTTCTCACTGCCTACCCTTGGTTTCTGACCATCTTGGCCTGCTTTACCAAGAATCCCCCCACATTTAATTTTGCCAGCCTAGAGAAGGACACTAAATTATGTCCAAATGTGTTGAGTGTACTTGGGAGTAAGAAGTGCGGATTATAATCTGGAAAGCACGGGATGGCAAACCACCGGTGCATCCGGCAAGGGAAGGGTAAAGGGACGCTTTTCTTAGCCAAAGGGAGAAGTTCACATCAGCTGCTTAGAAACAGTTGATTAGTTCCAGAGGCTCAAAGTCAGAGCTGTGAGTTTATTGGTGGAGACGCCATTACTGGGCAAATGTTCTTCCAAGAGCATCTTATCTCAGTTACTGCAGTCCTGAAGGATGACTAGTGACAAACCTTGTCAAAGCAGGAGATGCGTGAGCATGCGAAAGGGTTTCTTGTGGGGTTTTTAGAAAGTTCTTCAAAACGGTTCTTAGACATGTAAGCACGAGCCTCCTCTCCTTCAGGCCTTCCCAGCTCTGTTTTGTCTGGGGCTGACAAAAGTGATTTCTTCCTGGTATCTGCAACTTTCATACTTGGAAGATCCTGATAGGCCTTATTTGTGGTCCTAGCATGAGGCAGCACTGCGTTCTGTAACAGAGTGAGCCGAGCAGGTTGGTTTTATGGACAGAAAATGGCTTAAAAAAAGAACCAGAAGTGAACCGGTCCTTTCAAAGTTTCTTTCCTTGTAAGGCAGGAACACAGAAACAGAACAATAGCAAAATATAACAACTAGTTAACATCAGGTTACTTTTTGTTGTAGGGATTAAGAGCGGGGGGAACTTCATCATCATGCCAATTGAAAGTGACCTGTTTGGGAAATTTGGCTGTTTCTTTCCTGATTTCTGGGAAGGCCAGGTCTTTAGCATGAGTGACTTCGTCGTGTTTTTCTGTCTGGTCTGAATATCCTAGTATAGGAGTTTAGTCCAAAAAAGTGGCCTCCTATAATTTTTATTTAACACCTCTTAAGGTAGTTTAGAAGGAATCTGCCTGTCCTTGGTGTCTCTTCTTAGTAATTTTCTATCCGCTGACCCGCTCACGCTGTTCCTTGGCTAAATCCCCACCTGTCCTGGGTGTTGTCAGAGTCGAGCCCAGTCTTTCTCCCCCATTGCGATAGTCTTGAATAAAGTCTGCCTTACATCACAAGTGTCAGAATAATGTTTTTCTTTAACGTAGGTCCAAGGTTGCTGTTCTTGGATATCACAACAACGCCTGAAGGCCAGTGTCCCTGAGACCAGTGGAGGACCTGCCTGGACGAGGGACCTGTGGCGCGATGGGGGCTGTGATCCAGTGGCAGAGCACAGCTCCGCCTTCCTCACGGTGGAATTGCGGACAATGCAGGCAGCTCTCAGAGAAGTAAAACATTCTCACGGTTGTTTAGCAGCCACTGCTGTGCTTTGTCCCACTTGTACTTTGCTGGGCTGTGGGTGTTTATCAGTCAGATTCTTGGTCTGAGCCTCTCATTGACACCTGAGGGAGGTAGCCCTGAAGAAACGATGCATGAGCCTCCCTAGGCAACAGAGAACTTCCGTGTTGCTTTTGGAGAAGGAAGGTCAGCTCACAAGCGGTGTGGTAGAGCTGGGCAGAGCTCTCAAGCAGACACTGGCTTTAGTTGCAGCTGCCTCGGTTCCCATTAGGGTCCCGGGTTTTAGGGAAGAAGAGGATGGCTCCCATGCTGAAGCCAGTGGTCACTGAAAGCAGGGGTTTGGTGGTGGCCTGCAGGTGTGCTCTGGGTCGGTCACACGGAGGAAACATTCCAGGAGTAGAGTGGCCCAGGGGCTGGGGGAGGAGGAAGGTGCTGTGCTCAGGGTGGCGTGGTGGTCGTTGGGTTAGCGCAGGACTTGGGAGAATAGAGGCCTCAGAGTAGCACACTCTGACTTCTTTGCCACCAAGCAGGCAGAGAACAGTCGGTACTAACGAGGCTAGAGCTAAGCGAAAAGTGGGCACTGGAGCTCGGCCCCAGCAAGAGTGGTAGGAAGCTCCGGCAGGCTCAGTCTGCGTGAGCTCTCAGGGGGCCTCTGGCCATCCCAGTTGGGGGCCACATCAGGAGCTGCCAGGAACCATAGAGCAGGCTGTAGCTGGCAGCTGGCCCTGAGAGCCAAGAGAGGGTGCAGAAGTCCCCACAGAGAGACTGCACGAGGGTGGGTAAGGCCGGCTTGGGTGGATGGAAGGAGCCAAGCCTTGGCAAACTCCCCGTTTTTGTTCTGGGGAGACTGGACGAGCCTCTGGTGCGGCATTGTGGGTTGTGAGAGACACCGGCAGGCTGGGGGCTGCTGGGGAGAGGGCTTTGGAGTTGCCGGCCCTGTTCCTCCTGGGTTTGACCCAGCTGGCCTTGGTGGCCCCTCCTGCTTCTGCCTAGACCGTGTGGCCAAGGTGAAGGGCCGGTCCAGGTGGAGGGTGAGCCGTGCCAGGTGGTGTCTGGCCCTTGCCTTGGGGTGAGGCTGCCTGCAGGAGGGCTGTACCTGGAGGGTTTGTAGGTGCTGGGGCTGAGGAAGGAGCCCCCAAAGGTCTGACCAGAGCAGGTGGAGGCCCTGGCACTTCGGGGCGTGTGGATCTTGCTGCTCTGAGGAATCACTTTGGAACAGTGACCAGTCCTGAGTGCCACAGCCCCGGACCGACTGGTGGGAGGCAGGAGCACTTGGCCACCTGGCGTTCCAGCCGTGGGTGCTTCTGCAGCCCTGGACATCTAGGCGGCTGCTTGACAGGGTGCATAGGGTGTGGGTTGGTTGAAGGTCCTGGCAACTTCAAGGATGTTGTAAAGTAAGGATTCTCCAGGTGGTAAGTAGAGGTGTGGTCGTTTGGGGGGATGTCACCATGGCCAAGCTGCGTTTCCCAGAGCTGCCTGCCCCACGTGGCTCCAGGCTAGACTTGAGCCGGGGAGAAATTGGCGTGAGATCTGGAAGATGGAGGAGGAGCAGCCTCCACACAGGAGGGCTGGTCTGGTTAGAGATGGGGAGGGGGCACAGACATGGGCAGGGTCTTCCTCGCTGTGCTGCCAGCTCCCCAGCTGCGAACCCGAAAAGGCAAACACGTTCCGCAGCCTCCTTCACGGGCCCGCAGTGGGCCTGTGTCCAGAGCTGGCCGTGTTGGTGTCTCAGTCTCCCCACCAGGGGGAGCTGCTGAGGGACCTGCCCCCATCTCCAACCCCTCCTGGATTTCTGCTGCCCTCATCCTCTCGCAGTTGAATTCCTGTAATAAACGCCTCATTTTGTAGCACTCCTCGGGGGCTTGCTTCCCCGAATGAACCCTAATGCAAGCAGAAATGCAACCGCAACCCAAACTTGCTCAAACCAAAGACGCTGGCTCACATTACTGCAGAGCCCAGGGCGGGGCCTGGTCTCTACTGAGCCCTCTCCTCGCGGCCGCGCCCTCCCTGCTCCCTCCCAGGTGAGCTGCTTCGGGTGGGTGGCAAGAATGCCTCCTCCCACTCACTCAGGTCCCAGTCACAGGCTGTCCCTGGGCCATTGCTGTGGCCTGGCCTTGGGCCACCTGGCTGCAGGCCTGTCACGTGTCTGCTCTAGAGGTGGGCTTGAGGATGACCCAGAGGAAGATCCAAGCAGTGTTCTCTCCCGGAGGGAAACAGACGCCTGGCGGGTGGTGGCCGCGGTGCTGCGCCGTGCCGTTCCCTGTGGACGGCTCACACCCTTCCCTGTGCTCGCTTGTTTTCGTCGCACAAACCCTTCCCTACTCCAGCCGAGTTCCCCGTGAGCAGTCGCAAGTCAGCGCCAGCACTTCCCTGGGTGTGCTCTGGGCCTTTCTTGGGGCTCTTGTGTGACTGCCCTGGGCTTGTGCTTGTGGCCCTGGCCAAAACAGGACAGTGTCCACCCTTTTTTTCTTTTTTCAGTTTTTCAGGGTCTCCATAGTCAGTACCTGCTGAGTGGATCCAGTCCTACCCCAGCTGAGTCATGGGCTTCTTGTCCACCGGTGCCACGTCCCTACACGAGTGGCTGCCCTGGAGGCCTGACAGCAGCACTGCCCGCGGGCGCACCCTGCAGCGCCCTCCCTGTCTGACTCTGGACGCCCTCCAGGCTGGTGGCGCACAGGGCCTGGCCGCCAGGGGTCCCAGTGCAGCCTGTGGGGCCTGTGGTACTGCTTCCCAGGGGTGACACGGGGTGACACAGACCTGGGGGAGCCTGCTCTGCTCCCCCAGACTGACCAAGTGGAACAGCCCTGCAGGGGGAAGGGGAATGTGTCCCTCCTGTGTCTCAGCCACGGGAGCTGGTGGACCCAGGACCGCAGGAGCCGCCAGGGAAGTGGGAATGTTAGTGTGAGGGCCGCGCCCAGGGGAGCTGGGCAGGAGGGCACGAAGCCAGGTATTGTGGGCGACCCCGGACCCAGTCACCTGCTGCCTGCCCAGGGCCACTTCCTGCCAGCTCACAGATGAGACCCTCCCTGTCAGTCTCTGGCCATGGTTGGGTGGGCGCAGCCGCCAAGGCCAGCGGCCTCAGAGCTTTGGTGGGCTCACAGAGGCTCAGCTGCACCCACGTCAGTCACGTCTCCCTCAGCCCTGCCAGGTGGTGACCCGGGGTGCCCCGAATAAACCCCAGGGGGCCAAGCACAGAGCCTGATTCCCAGAGAGGGGAGGGTGGGTGATGTGGGGGCAGCTGTCCCCTGAGTCTTTCCTGAAGCGAGGGCCACCCCTGTGTTCACCAGTTACACGGGCCTGACACCCCCCTTATTGTGTGAACAGCTGGATGGGGGCGTCTGGCTCATGACCAGGGCGTTGTTGAGGACACAGCAGAAGCTCCACAGCTGGGGGGTCTGCGCGGGGCTCAGCATGGCAGGCCCCCCAGAGGGCCCGGGCTTTCTGAGCACAGATGGTGCCTGCGCCCCATGTGCCCGCACTGCGCTTTCCAAGCATCCTGGTCACCTGGGCTGTGTAACAAATTGCCCCCAGACTGAGCAGCTCCCGATGGACACTTGTTACCTCCCACGGTTTCTGAGGGCTCAGCCTCCCTGAGCGGGTCTGTTTCAGGACCCGACTGGGGCCTTCCCAGCCTCCTCGCACCGTGTGGACAGGAGGCTTCCGTCCTCACTGCCTGGGCTGTTCACGGCACCGCTGGCCCCGGAGCACGGGAGGAGCGGGAGGGAGATGGACGCAGGAGAGGCCTGGGCGGCCTCCAGGTCTTGGCTGGGACGGTTCCCAGCAGGGGCCTGGGCAAGTGTCTAATTTCTCTGAGCTGCAGCTTCCTCGCGGATGCAGGCGGGTGCCTTAGTCCACTCAGGCTGCTATAACAAAATGCAGCGGCCCTCCGTGTCTGTGGGTTTTGCTTCGTGGATTCAACCAACTGTGGATCAAAAGTGTTTTTTTTTTTTTGGAGACAGAGTTTCACTCTGTTGCCCTGGCTAGAGTGTCATGGTGTCAGCCTAGCTCACAGCAACAGCAACCTCACACTCCTGGGCTCAAGCGATCCTCCTGCCTCAGCCTCCCAAGTAGCTGGGACTACAGGCATGCGCCACCATGCCCAACTAATTTTTTTTTCTATATATTTTTAGTTGTCCAGCTAATTTCTTTCTATTTTTAGTAGAGACAGGGTCTCCCTCTTGCTCAGGCTGGTCTCGAACTCCTGACCTTCAGCGATCCTCCCGCCTCGGCCTCCCAGAGTGCTAGGATTACAGGCGTGAGCCACCACGCCCTGCCCAAAAGTATTTTTTTAAAAATTTTTCCTTGTCACTATTCCCTAAACAATACAGCAACTATTTACAGAGCATTTATGCTGAATTAGATGTTATGAATAGAGATGATTTAAAGTATAAGGGAGGAGGCCGGGCGCGGTGGCTCACACCTGTAATCCTAGCACTCTGGGAGGCCAAGGCGGGTGGATTGTTTGAGTTCAGGAGTTCGAGACCAGCCTGAGCAAGAGCGAGACCCCGTTTCTACTAAAAAAAAAAAAGAAAAAGAAAAAGAAAGAAATTGGCCAAACAACTAAAAATAGAAAAAATTAGCCGGGCATGGTGGCGCATGCCTGTAGTCCCAGCTACTTGGGAGGCTGAGGCAGGAGGATCACTGGAGCCCCGGAGTTGGAGGTTGCTGTGAGCTAGGCTGACGCCATGGCACTCTAGCCCAGGCAAGAGAGTGAGACTCTGTCTCAAAAGGAAAAAAAGTATAAGAGAGAATGTGAGTAGCTTATATGCACATACTGTAGGGACTTGAGTATCCCAGAATTTTGGTGTCTGGGATGCTGGGGCCAATCCCTGAGGATACCGAGGAATGACTGACTGCAGCCTGGGCAGCTGGAACAACAGACGTTTATTTCTCCCAGTTCTAAAGGCTGGAAGCGCAAGATCGAGGTTCGAGCAGATCTGGTGTCGGGTCCACCTCTGCTGTGCCCTCACGTGGTGCAGGGACAAGTGAGCTCTCTGGTCTTCCACGAGGCCACTGGTCCCATTCACGAGGCTCCTAATGCCATCCCATCGGGAATTAGGGTTTGCACATACGGATTTGGCGGGATACAAACACGCAGTTCATAACGGGATGAGATCACTTCCTGCCACGTGGGGTTGTGAGGATTACAGACGGGCGTGGCGAGCTTAGCATGGAGTGTGGCGAGGAGGGTGTGCTCAGTACATGAGGAAACCTGCCGCCCTCCTTCACCGACGGGGACCTGGGCTGGAGCCGCAGTCGTGTTTCCGATCTGCATGGCAAGTCATCAAACAGGACTGGCGAAGGCAAGAGCAGCTTGCATTGATTTATTCTTTATTCATAGTGTCCTGAAAGATCTTTCAGGCCTTGGGGTCATTTCAGGCTCCGTTCTCATCATTGTTACTATAGGAGGCAACACCAGTTAAAGAAGTCCGAGTAAGTACGCAGTAGGCGGAGAGTTCACAGCGGCTGCCGGGGCTGCAGTCTTTGCACTCATGTGGCACCCGTTGCTACCACTTTGCTTCTAAATTTCCAGGGCAGTCCCTTTTGAAAGGATGTTTCTGGAATGCTGATGATCTGTTGTCTCCAGAGATGAAGGAAAACAAGGATGTTACCCTGGACCAAAGCCCACGTCTCTAGACTGGGCGTCAGCAAACTACAGCCCACCGGCCAAATCTGGCCTGCTGCCTGCTTTTGTAAATAAAGTTTTATTGGCACACAGCCACATCCATCCATTTTTGTACAGTTGACCCTTGAACAAAGCAGGGGTTTGGAGTGCCTACTCCCTGTGCAGTTGAAGATCTAAGTATAACTTTTGACTTCCCCAAAACTTAACTACTAATAGCCTTCTATTGATCGAAGCCTTACCAGTAATATAAACACATATGTGTATTATACACTGTATTCTTACAATAAAGTAAGTTAGAGAAAAGAAGGTATTATCAAGAAATACTGGGCAAGGTGGCTCACGCCTGTAATCCTAGCACTCTGGGAGGCCAAGGCAGGAGGATTACTTGAGGCCAGGAGTTGGAGACCACCCTGAGCAAGAGCAAGCTCCTGTCTCTACAAAAAACAGAAAAATTAGCTGAGCGTGGTGGTGTGTGCCTTGTAGCCTCCAGCCACTCAGGAGGCTGAGACAGGAGGATTACTTGAGCCGGGAGTTCAAGGCTGCAGTGAGCTGTGGTGACACCACTGCACTCCAGCCTGGTGACAGAGCAAGACCCTGACTCAAAAAAAAAAAGTAAGTCGTAAGAGAGAATATATTTATTATTCATGGAGTGGAGGTGGATCAACAGAAAGGTCTTCATCTTCCTCGTCTTCACGGTGAGCAGACTGAGGAGGAGGAGGAGGAGGAGGGGCTGGTCGTGCTGTCTCAAGGGTGGCAGAGGCCGAAGGAAATCGCATGCACATGGACCTGTGCGGCCCAAACCGTTGCCCACGGCTGCTTTCCCACTGCCACAGCAGAGTAAGCAGTGGGGCCGGGGCCACGTGGCGGCAGAGCCTACAGCAGAGACCCACGGCCGTGCAGAAAGGTCGCTGGCCCCAGCTGCGTCCTCAGACCTGCCTCCTCCCTCCGCCCCTGGACTCCTGCGTGTTGCTTGCGACCGGAGCGTGCCCGCGCAGAGCGGTCGGATGGCAGTCCTTCTCTCCCGCTGCGGTTTCCTCCCTGCTGCCAGAGCAGGGGCTTTTTACCTCGGGCACGATGCCCGTGCCGTGAAAACTCTTTGTGCTACACATTTCCCTTATCTCAACTTGAAACGACTCTCAACTGAGGTCTGTGCTTGCTCTGTGTGTGATTTACAGCCAGATGCCTCTGTTTTTATGGGAAGATTTTGTAATTGCTACTGCAGCGGCGTCCTGGCAGACGGGACGTGGCCTTCTTGCGAGACGTGCGGTTCTTCTCTAGGAAGGCGGGAGCCGCTCTTGGGCAACGTGGGCTCAGACATGTTGTCAGAGATGGTCAGCGCAATAACTGCTTCACCTTAAATGGCATCCCACCGCGGCCCTGGGGTACTTGGAAACAGATGCCCAGCCCGCCCTGGACGGCTCTGCATTTTCAGTCTTATGAAATATTAACTGCGCTGTAGTATGTTTTTGGTTAACGAGAGGCTCTTAGGCCAGAAGGCGCCCAGGGGAGGAGCACCATGCGGGTCTCTGCTCACGTGTGTGTGTGGGGGGTGTCTCTCTGCTTCCTCCGCCTGTCACCCAGGGTCTGAGACAGCGCTCTGGGGATGTGGCAGGTTGTGTAGAACATAACTCCTGCAGCGGGCACTCCCTGGGTGCTCTCTAGCTGCCGGGGTCTGAGAACGCCTCAGTGGCCGGGCCAGGGGGCCACGCCACCCTGCAGGGTGCATCCAGCGGGGCAGAGCTACTGCATAGACTGTCCCTGGCGCGGCTGCCAGTCTGTGAGGCCGCGTGCTGACTGCTCACGTTTGTGGACATCCAAGTGTCTGGAAAAAATGATGAAGTGCTGCCCCGCACAAGGGGCTCGACCCTCCCCAGCAGGCTGGGAGATGGCGGGCGTCCTCCTGCCGGTGGCCCCTGCGCTGCTGCTGGCTCATCCGCGGGGGGCCTCGGGCAGGGGACGGGACAGGCCAGTGCAGCCAGAGGGGAGCAGAGGGGGTGGCCGCTGGGGCGGGAGTCAGGGAGCAGGTCCACACCCTGGGGCCGAGGCCGCAGGACCCCGTCATGTCCCTGCGCACTGAAGGCAGCCGGGCCCAGGATGGATTGCTGGCTGGCAGTGGGAAGGAGAGGGCGGAGTGGCTTTGTGGAGCGAAAGAATGGTGGCCAGTGGTCTGGACGGTTTGGGAGAGTTGCAGTCACCTTCTCAGGAGGCAGAACGCAGTTGCTGTCATGCCCCAAGCCAGACAAGGGGCAGTGCCACCAGGGTGGAGTTGAGGCATCTGTGGGCCCGTGGCCAGAAATGTGTGGTGGGTGCCACTGGGTTTGATTTTTCCGGCTCTTCCCGTCCCTCTCTGGTGTGACAGGTCAGGAGAGCAGTCCTGAGCCTGCCCCAGGGTCCTGCCTCGCTCACTGGGAATGGTCTCTGGCTCTGGGTCACCTCCTGAGTGCTGGGTGAGGGTGGCCACAGGGCAGAGGTCTTTGGGCAGGGGTGGGCCCAAGTCCTGTAGGGGAGGGACTCACCCAGGCCCTGGTCCCCACTGGACTCCGGCCCTGCCTGCCCCCTCGCCCGGGAGGTTCAGGGTTTGACACTTGCCACCAACCTTGGGGAACGCAAACATCCTGCTCGGTGTCTGGTCCTGGGTCTCTGGGGGCGCCAGACCCTGTGAGGAGCGTCACCGCCCGGCTCCCTCCCCGCTCCTGCCCGCCGTCCTTGGCTGCCGCAAGGCTGTAGGGGAGGCGCTCTCTGCCGGTGACGCAGAACGCGCTGCGGGACTCAGGCTGCGCGGGGCACGCGCCACACGCGCGGCCAGACCTGCGGCGGCAGAGCCAGGGCGGGTGGCGGTGCTGCACAGCGGCGCGAGTGCCACAGGGGCGCGGGGCAGCTCCCAGTAGGTGCAGGGTGCAGGCTGGGTGTGGGGGCCCAGGCGGCCTGCCCAGGCGCGTGTGCGGGGGCGCGGGCCGGGGAGGGTGCAGGGGTGTTCAGGGCGCGGGTGGGGTAGGCTCAGCGGTGTGCAGGGGCGCGGCAGGATGCAGGGTGCCGGCCAGCGTGTGCAGGAGCGTGGGGTGCGTGCGGCATGGGCTGGGGCGCGGACCCGGTGCAGGGGCACCGTCTGTCCTGGGATGCCCTGCGGTTTGGGCGACCATGTTGGGCTGGGGCGAGGGGGCCAGATGAGGGACTCGGCCACCCTCGGGCTCTGGCTCTGCCCTTACTTCCCCTCACCTGCCTCCGGCCATCGCGTCTGCAGAAGGTGTCCTGCAGCACAGGGAGGATGGGGGTGGCAGCAGTTTACCTGGGGAAGTAGAGAGGGGCGCCGTGGCGGTCAGCGTGTGCCAGGCTGGCCCCACATATGAAGTCCGCTGTATCTCCTGGAGAATCTTCTGGGCTGGGGTGGTGGGGCCCTGGCCGGCACACCTGGGTCCTGTGAGTGGGGTCCTGGTGTGCCCAGGAGACTCACTGTTTGGCCTTGGCCTCTCTTCCTGGGCGGGGGTCTTTCAGCCTGCCACCCCTGCCACTGGGGCGTGGGGTGGGGAGCCCTACCCTGTGGCTGACACAGAAGGGGGCGGAAATGCCCCTGCTGGCGTCCGTGGGCCCCAGAGCACCCCACTCCTGCCAGAATCACAGTGCAGAGCTCAGATTCGGAAACTCACCCGTACCCGGCCTTGCTGCTGTCCTGGCCGGCTTAACCCACCTGTCTTCTTAGAAGTTCATTGACTGACTTCCAGTGTGTTCTCAACACACACAGCTATGCCAGTTGCTTTGGAGCATTTTAGCTGTAAATCGGGGTGTCCCAAACTGCTTTTAGGTGAGCTGTGCAGAAAGGGACTGAGTGTTTGACTTTGGCTGGAGGGACCCCAGAGGAGGTGGCTGGGCCCTTTGTCAGGTCATGTCAGCCCGTGGTGTCAGGGCACCCCCGCCCCCGGCCTGGACCGAGGCGGCCCTTCCTGTTGGGCAGGGGGAGGGGGTGAGCCAGTGTCCCCCACACAGGGGCGTCACACAGTTACAGGGGCTCCGGCTCTATGCTGGGAGGTCTGGGGGGTGGCGGGGAGCGGGGTGGGTTTGACGTGCTCCCAGGGACCTCTCTGCAGCTGGGATTTGAGCAAACTGTGTAAGACCCGCTGGCTGTGCCACGACAGGGGATCGTCTGGGATATGGGCACGTGAACCAGGACTCTCTGGTGCTCCTGAGACAGACGTGTTCTGACGCTCGGCCCCTCACTTCCAGCGTCACACCCTCCCGGTCCTGTGTGGGGCGGGGTGTCCTGTCCTGGGGGCGCTGCCTGCCGTACGGGTCCCCTGCAGTGGGCAGTGTGGCTGTGAACCCCCGGCACCTCCTGCTCCTCTGCTGGCGCTGGGGCTCTCGCGGTCCGCCTCGCTCAGACGTGAGGCTCGGCGGCGGCTACAGAGGAGGTGAGGCCCCGGACGGCCACAGGGGTGCGGGCGCGGCCACAGGGGTGCGGGCGCGACCTCTGCTCTGAGAACGGCGGGAGGCCGGGCAGGTGCCCCACTGTCCTGTAGGTGACCTTTACACCCTTTCCTCCTGGCAGGGATGGGGGTCTGGGCGTGGGTGTGGCCACAGGGTGTGAGGAGGAGCGCAGCGGTAGAGGTGAGGGCGGCCTGAGGGCACCTGCCCAGGTCGGCAGCCGGGGCCTGGCCCAGGTGCCCGGCACTGAGCGGCGCGGCCCTGCCGGGGGACTTGGTCACCGAAGGTGATCAGTGGACCGCAGAGCAAGGGCCTGTCGTGACTGGCGTGTGCAGTGGAAATGACGTGGCCAGAGAAGGGTTCAGGGTAGGGACGGGGTGAGACTTGTGGTCGGTTCTTTCCCACCCAGCCCTCTCCTTCATGCCCTTTGGGCAGCGGGGTGGGGGTGTCTCCGTGGACGACGTCGCGAGGAATGCGTCGCGGGTGCCGTGGGCTCGGGGAAGCCCTGTGGGGCTCACAGGCGTTTATTTTTCTCATCTGTAAAAGGATGAAAATCATCAGTGGCTTTCTGTGGCTTCAGTGACAAAGACCACGGCAGAACCACGGAGGGTTTGAGAAAATAAGATTTGTCCTAATTAGTGGCCTTGTCTCTTGGAGTGGAGAGAAGTGATACTCCCCCAAACTTCCTGTGTGGGCAGTGGGGGCCTTTTTTTCTTTTTGGAAAATGACAAAAGCAAACAGATGTTTGGAAAGAGGAGACTGCGGAGCCGCACGGTTGTGAAACCACAGATGCGCACAGCGGCAAGCGAGTGTCTGAGAGCGCCGCGGTGGTTTCTCTCCTGCTGTGGTCCCAGCGCTGTGGGCATCGCCCGGTGGGGCGGGGCTCTCCCTCCCGCCCTGCACAAGGACCTGAGGTTGTCGCCCTCATGAATGGGCGCCGGGCCCTCAATGTGTGTGCGCTTCCAGTCTGCCCAGGGGCCCCACGGGGGACAGAGCTCGGGCGGCCAGGAAATTGTGCAGACTGACAAATGAGGAACAGAAGGGGGCTCCGCAAGAGGAAGCACATGACTGGGGCCTCTCAGAACATCGGTCTCTTTTCCTTTCTGTTTCAGCAGCTGCCCCCTGTTCTCAGACCCCTCACCCGGCAAGGGGGAGGCCCAGCTGAAGCTGGCGTGGGGCAGTTGGGATGGAGACCCCCACCCTGAGGAAAGCGGGCTCCGAGAAGGAGGAGGGCTTCGGGGTGCAGCCCAGGAGGATGGCTGATCTGGGGAGGGTCTCCAATCTCCGGCGAAGCAACAGCAGCCTCAGCAAGAGCCACAGGCTGCAGGGTCCCTTTGGCAGCAGTGAAAAGGTAGGTTTGGCTGGCTGCCTGCAGCCGGGCCCCTGGCAATAGAGGTCACCATTGGCCAGGTCACCCAGCCCTTGTGGGGCACAGTCAGCGACCTCGGGGCTGGGCCAAGGGTCCGCTGGCCCTTTGGGAGAGGCGACCCGGGAGAGTGCTGCGTGGCCGGTTTGCTGGCCCTCTGTGGCTGCGCCACCATTTCCCATGCTTGGTCCGACTGGGAAGTCGCTGGGTGGACACAGCAGTCCTGTGTTAGGTGCGTGGAAAGCGATCACCCCTTGTTGCTCCTTGCAGAGCGGTTTTGCATCCTTTATCTGACTTGGGGGGCCCTGGGCTGGCTCCCCCCAAGGCCCTCTGCACAAACACGGGGAAAGCACATTGAATCCTGCAGTTCCCTTGCCAGGAGGGCAGGGTGGCATCTGCCCTTCCCCCGATGGTGCAAAAGCCGGGTCCCAGCCTCTCTGCCTCCATGTTCCTGCCACACCACGTTCTTCCCAAGGAAGGTGGCGCCGACGCGTAACTGTAAAGTGCTGTGCACACCCAAGTTGGGCCCGAGAGGAGATGAGTCTTAGACTCATTCCTCCCTCCTGGGTCTGCACCTGAGAGCTGTTCGCAAGGGTGCGCTACCCTTTGGCGTGATGTGAGCTTAGTCCAGATTCCCTTTTCCAGGGTGGGGCTGGGGCTCGGCGGGGACCACAGACGTGTCTGGAGAGGGTGGGATGGGCTCATCTGAACCCCGCCAACGGGATGGTCTGAGCGTCTCAAAGTGCCCTCTCTCCTCTCAGCAAGAAAATCTCAGTTCGTGGATTCCTGAAAACATCAAGAAGAAAGAATGTGTGTATTTCGTGGAAAGCTCCAAACTGTCCGATGCTGGGTAAGTGACGTGATTTGTGTTACGGGACTAACTTCTCTCTTCTGACGACGCCGTGTGGGTGTGTGGGTGGCTGATCGGACCAGGACTGCCGGGGGCCTCGACAGGGGGTCCGTGAGAAACATCCTGCATCCTTAAAGCGGTTCCATTTTACCCAAGCCTCTTGTGGGGAGCAGGTTGCCCCTCACCCTGCTTTACCAGAGACAGGTGCAGAGACAGGTGCAGTCACCATGTGGCTGCCACGTGGCGACGCGTGCATGCCAGTCTGTCCACATTCCCAGGGAGCCCCCCTGCAGTGCTCGCGGCAGCCGGTGTCCTTTAGGCACAAACAGCGTTGGTTCATGTTTGTGCTCTCTCCTCGGCCACACCCGTTTCATGCTGTTCCACAAATGGGCCACATTCTTTCTTCTTTTATGCCGTCTTCACCTCCTGGTGAACTCCTACTCATCCTTCAAGGCCTATTGCAGGTGCTGCCTCTGCCAGGGAGCCCTCCGTGACCACGCACCAGGAAGTGACCTCCCCTCCACCACGCCTTAGTTCTCTTTTCTCCCAGTGTCCGCTGCACTGTACTTCTGTGGTTTTGCGCATCTTTCTCGCCAGCGGCTGAGCTGGTTTGGGGCTGGGACCAGGGCAGAGTAGTTTTATTACTTCCCGTGCCGGCAGACAGCTGGCATCTGGCTCACGTTTGCCGAGTGGTACGGGGAAGGAGGTGCGTCCTGTGTGTGGGGAACGAAGAGGATCGCGATATGACATCAGAGGTGAATGGTCAGAAAAGATGACATCCCTTCTCAGGTCCCAAGACCGGCCAGAGCACTGTCACTAAAGTGCCCTGTGGGTGTTTTGGGTTCATGCTCCGGCCTGGCTCCTCTCCAGGTAGAGCCTCATTTCTCACGGGCAGTGACGGGCAGACCCTGGGTGGACAAAGCTGCCACCAGGCCGACAGCTTTGTGGCCGGTCCCCTCAGCGTACTTGGCACGTAACCAGAGTTCCAGGTTCACCACGCCAATTCTGACAACACATCCTTGTCCCTTGGCGTCCGTGGGGAATGGGTTCCAGGACCTCTCACAGCTGCCCAAACCCGCAGACGCTCAAGTCCCCACTATGCCATGGTGCAGTATTTGCATGTGACCTACGCAGCCCGCACGCTTCCCATCACCTCTGATTGCTCACAAGGCCTAGTACTATACAGGGTGGGTGCTGTAAGTAAGTAGCTGCTGTGCTGCATTCAGAAATTTTGTGTTATTCTTATTATTGCACCGTTATTTTCCATCGTTTTTTTCCTGAATATTTTTGATCCGCCGTGGGTTGAATCCGCGGATGCAGAGCTCTTTCGGAGGGCCAGGAGCCCCACGTGGGAAGAGGGGCCTGGCGAGCAGCGTGGGTCTGGCCCCGTGGAGCGCCCGTGTCCTGACACCCCCTGGCGGTTGCGGTGGGAGCAAAGCAGGGCGGGTGCTCCCGGGGCAGGCAGGCGCCGGAGGGGAGGGTCTGCTGCTTTGTCAGATGTGGGCAGTGCAGACCCGCTTCCTTGGTCCCCAGGGCCACCCCCAGTTTCAGTGACTCGCTAAGACTTGTGGGACTCAGGGTACGTGTGGTGGTGCCCACGGCTAAGGTTCATGACAGCAAAAGTGGTCACAATGGGCTTGGCGGGGCACCTGGGAGGACCCGCGCACGGGCTGATGCTCTCTTTCCGGAGGGGCACCCTGAGTGCGCCGCCTGCCCCAGCAGTGACAGCTGGGGTGGCCTGTGGGCAGCGCATCTGTCCCGGAAAGCCCACGTGAGACTCAGCCCAGGAGTGCCCGGGGGCTGGTCGCAGGGCACTCCCTGCCTAGCCGCCGCCCACGCCCAGACTCCCGGAAGGGAAGCAGGCGCTGAGCGTAACTCGCACGGCCCGCACGCGGAGTCCGCCCAGCGAAGCGCTCTGACCGGCGAGGGCCGGCAGGAGCCCTCCGAGAGCCCAGTGCCCGGCCGGAACGCAGCCCCTCGGACAGCGGCGCCCCAGGCCCTCGCGAGCCCCGCCCTGCACGGACGTCCTCGCCCGTCTCGCCAGCCGTGGGTCGCTGGAGCGGGTGTTAGGGGGGCAGTGTGTTCTTCCTCGTGGCTCCCGTTCGGACCGGGTGAGCGGTGAGCATCATCCCCACCACAGGGCGGCTTTGAAACAGATTTATTTCTGTGCCGTAAACGTCTTCATCAGACGGGTTGGGACCTTCCCACCCTGCTGGTCCAGACCGGGGACCCCTGGCCTCCCCAGCTCTGCACGCACCTGCCTCATGCCCGCCCGCCACTGCTCCAGGGCAGCCCTTGCCTCTCGTTTGCCACCGTTTATCTCAGGACCTTGGGCATGTCGCTTGTCCCCTGGCCACCAAACCCTCACGCGGAGACTGGCCGCCGCAGAGCTTTCCCGAGGACGGGGGCACGTGTGCATATGCAGTGTGACCACGGAGTCGCCCTCGCGTGGCAGGGGGACCCGGGCTGGAGAGGGTGTGCTTCCGAGGGCTCCCGCCTCCCCTGAGGGCGCCACAGTGGCGCTGCGTTGGTGGCCGCCTGGGCCAGGGCACGGGAGC
The DNA here is from genome assembly GCA_004363605.1 of Indri indri. Classification (NCBI taxonomy): domain Eukaryota; kingdom Metazoa; phylum Chordata; class Mammalia; order Primates; family Indriidae; genus Indri; species Indri indri. Next base: position 21,545 of record RJWJ010007166.1, on the reverse strand, counting down.
TCTCTGGTCGCTTGATTTCTGGGCCGCTGGTCTCAGCGCAGCCTGCACCTGTCGGCTTGGGAATGCTGAGCAGGTGTGAGATCTTGCTCAGCGCAGGTGCCGGTTCAAAGAGCAGAGGACGGGAGGCAGCTGGGCGTCGGCTGGAAGGAAAATCTATTTACCCATTTTCTTACTCTTTCCATGGTTTTTCTCCCTTTCTGGTATTCCAGAATTCCTTCTTCTCCCGTTTCCTTATTTCCTTTCTGTTTAGAGAACCCCGTTAGCTGCTCTTTTAGGACAGGTCTGCTGGTGACAGGTTCCTTGGTCGCCCTTCAGCGAAGAAGCTTTGACTCCCCCCCCACCCCCAATGGTGTTTTTGCGGGATGTAGAATTCCGGATTGGCGGTTTTTATCCTTCTGCGTTTGCGAAACAGCGCGCGCTTCTTCCTGGCCCCCGTGCTGGTGTTTGACTGCTCTCCCTCTGCTGCGAGCTGTCGTTTCTGTCTTGCTGCTTTTGTGATTTTTTTCCTTTGTGTTTAGCGTTTGGGAGTTTGACTGTTTTGCTGGTAGTGCGTGTCCCTTGGGTGTCTCCTGCGTGGCGTTCACTGGGCTGCTTAGCTCTGAAGGTCTGGCTCTTTCTGTTTAACGTGGGGAGACTCGGCCGTGATCTCTTCTCATGCCTTTGCGGGCTCGCTCGCTCTCTCGTCCTTCTGCAACTCTGGTGACGTGGGTTTGATCCTTGGTGACAGTCCTGCAGGTCCCAGAGGCTCTGTCTGTCTGGTGTGTTTTCTCTCTGTGGTTCCGGGTGGGTCGTTTGGACTGTGCTGCTTCCTGTTTGTGGGCTCTTTCCTCCATCCCCCAGGCTGCTGTCGCGTCCACGCATGGAGTGTTTCCGTTCCAAAATTTCCGTTTGGTGTCTCTTCTCTTTCTTTGCTAAAACTATATATTTTTCGTTTGTTTTGAGCATGTTTGTAATTGCTTGTTGAAGCACTTTTGATGCGGCTGCTTTAAAATCCTTGTCATGTAATTCCAGCCTCTGTGCCATCCTGGTCTTGGTGGCTGTGGGTTGTCTTTTGTCACCCTGGTGGAGATTTTCCTGGTTCTTGGTATAATCAGTGATTTTGTATTGAAAACTTGACAGTTTAGGTTTTACGTTAGGATACTCTGGATCTTGCGTTTTAGCTGCCCCACGACGTGTCTACGGCGGGGAGAGGGGCCACCGCGTCCCTGCTGGTGGGGGCAGAAGTCCCGGCACCCCCTGCAGCCCCGATTGCTGCTCCTGGGGAGGGGCTTCTTGTCACTGCTGGGGTGGCCATGTGGCCTCTGCCATGGCTAGAGGGGCCGCCCCGTTAGTGCTGGGTGGTCTCCCTGCCGCCCCCCAGGGAGCAGGAGAGCCACCTCACCCCCCGTGCCCTGTGCCACGTCTCCGCAGGAAGGTGGTGTGTGAGTGCGGGTACACGCGTGAGCAGCACTTGGAGGAGGCCACCAAGCCCCACGTCTTCCAGGGCACGGAGTGGGACCCGAAGAAGCATGTCCAGGAGATGCCGACAGATGCCTTTGGTGACATTGTCTTCACAGGGCTGGGCCAGAAGGTGGGAAAGGTTAGTTTCCATGGCTCTGTCCTGAATTGTGGCTGGCGCCACATGGCCCCGTGGGGACACACGTGGCTGGGATTTCCCGGGGTGAGAGCTGGGGCTGGAGGACATCCAGGGCACGGAGCCCACCGCGTGCTGAGGGAGGGCGGGCGGGGGCCCCGCGAGGCAGGCGAGAGACACGCTGCGCTCTCAGAGTCTGTGGAGCAGGGGGACACGGTGAGCTTTCTCAGGAGGCGCAAGCCCAGGGGTGCGAGTGGACTCTGGCTGGGTGGCCCCTGCCGGAATGTTGGCGAGGGCTGGGCGGGAGCAGGGAGGAAGGAGAGGGACACGGGACGTGGCCACCCTCGTGACGTGCTTGGAGTGGCCGCAACAGCGTGGGGAGGGAGGCAGGGCTGCAGGTGGGGGCCGTGAAGGGGGAAGCTCCAGGGTGGGAAGCGTCACCGTCCCCAGTGGCAGAGGCGAGAGCCCTGCAGGGGGTCTGAGCAGGGAAGGCTGCGGGAGAGCGTGGGAGGGTGTAGGCTGCGTAGGGGGGGCCCAGGCGGGGCTGGTTCTTCTGTCTCCACCTCACAGTGGCCCTGGACCGGCAGCAGTGCCCCACCCCAGCCCTGCCGAATCGAGGCTCAGCCTCCCGGGGGCTCTGATGCGGTATTGGCACCACGGTCCTGGGGCTGGGGTTGGTGCCACTCACTTCTGTGCTGGGGTCTGCAGCCCCTGAGCCCCTCAACAGCCGGGTGTGACCACACTCGACTCCCTCGGGTGCCCCTCATGGCGATGTCCACTTGGCCAAAGGCGTGGAGCAGGGAGGGTCCCGGGACAGGCTCTCATGGCCCCAGTGCCACCTGCACCACACTGTCACCTGTAGGGGGCGCTCTAGGCCTGGGGCTCCTCTGTCTTGAGGCCACCAGGGCAGGTGTCCTGCTGTGGGTTTCAGACCAGGGGATGAGGCAGGGGGCTCCTGCCCTTTGCTCAGGGCCCTGGTGGCAGCGGCAGCGGCGGTGTGAGCCCCACAAGCCTGAGCCCGGGGTCCCAGCCCCCACGCTTCCCTGGCTCCAGCCTCTTCCCCGCAGCGGGCCACAGGGGACAGTTGCCGACCAGGGACAGCCGGTGTTAGGGAGAAAAGCTGTGGTCAACAGTGCGAGAGAAACCTGGGAGACAAAACCCACGCTGCAGCGTGGTCCCAGCAAGCCGCGGCCGCTGGCTGGGTGCCCGTCACTTAGCTCACGTGGCCCCTTCCACACGGCTCGTGTTCCCGGCAAGACAACAAAGGTGCCCCCACACTGGCCAACCCCGGGGCCCACCTGCTCTGACGGCTGACAATTCAGTCTTTAATTCCAGAGCTCCCATGCGTGTGTGTGAGCCCCACAGCCACTCCTGGACTCTGGCCCAGGGACCCCCGTCTCTGGTGAGCCGGTCTTGGGGAGTTAGTTCCAGGCTAGGCCGGGGCTCTTCCGGAACAGCCGACTCCACCGACCAGAAAAGTGTCTGAGGGCTCATGAGGATCGGGAAGAGCAAGAGGGGCCCAGCGAGCAGAGTCCACGAGAGGCAGAGGAGGCTGAGCCACCGAGCCCATGTGATGGGCCAGGGCGCAGGGCAGAGGGCTGAGGGACCTGGAGCAGAGGGGCCTGGGACAGAGGGGCCTGGGACAGAGGGGCCTGGGACAGAGGGGCACGGGCAGAGGGACCCAGGGCAGAGGAGCATGGAAGACAGGGACGTGGGACAGAGGGACACAGGGCAGAGGGACCTGGGACAGAGAAACCCACGAAGAGGGACCCGGGGCAGAGGGTGCGGAGAGGGAGGTGCGCTGGGTGCACGAGGAGAGAAGCGCAGAAGCTCCGGAGCTGGGTACACCCGCAGCAGATGATGCAGGGCCCAGCTGTGGCAGGAAGCGGACCCCATGAGGTGGAGAGTGTCTGGGGTGCCCCCCACACGGAGGGGAGAGGAGCGGGGGGTGTGGCGGGAGCTGGGGCAGGACAGGTTTGCAGGGAGGTGCTGTTCTCCAGGGTGGGTGCACCGGTCCCCTCTCACCACACTGTGGGGCCTCGGCCTGGGGCACGTGGGCACTGCTGCCCATGACACGGGGTCCCCTCAGCTGGCTTTGGTCCCCTGCAGTACGTCCGAGTCTCCCAGGACACGCCCTCCAGTGTGATCTACCATCTCATGACCCAGCACTGGGGCCTGGACATCCCCAACCTCCTGATCTCGGTGACCGGCGGGGCCAAGAACTTCAACATGAAGCCGAGGCTGAAGAGCATCTTCCGGAGAGGCCTGGTCAAGGTGGCTCAGACCACAGGTGAGGACACGGGGCCGCGTGCGCAGGACGGCAGGCAGTGCCCGGGAGTCAGGGCCCTCCGGACCGGGAGGCCCTTGGGGGTGGCCAAGTCTAGGACTGAGCCTGGGCCGGACTCACCCGAGCCCTCCCCTGCCCCAGTGCCTTCCTTGGCATCCTGACGCCACTCGCTTGCTCCTGTCTGGAACCCCACTGGTGCCTCCGCCTTGACGCGAGAGCATCCTCAGTGGCTTGGCACAGGGGCCAGGGCGGCCAGCATGGCTGGACTGGCGTGGCGTGTTCTGTTAATGAGCCGTGTCATCTGGTCTCTCTGCCAGCGTCAGGGAGGGGACTATCGTTTCCATCTTTTCATTCGAGGCACCTGCCTCGCTGGAGTTAGGTAACTTCCCAGGGTCACCCACCAGCAAGAGCAAAGCCCAGGTCCATGCGGACGGCATGAGGCCCTCAGCGCCATGACCTTGTGCCCTGCCACGCCCCAAGCTCCACAGGCAGGTGGGCCACGTGTCCTCCAGGCCCCTTGGGGTTCCCTCAAAGGGACAGCTGAGACGTAGACCACGGGGGCCGGGCTGACCCAGGGAAGCAGCGCAGTGGGGTGCGGCAGAGGGTGGAGTCAGCCAACTCTCCCGGGATCTGGTCGTCATAGAAAGTGTGAGGGCCACGCCCTTGACTCGGTCACTGCCACGAAACAGCCTCCATCTGTGTCCTAATTGGCCTGTGGTGCTCAAAACACCTGCAATGCTGTCTCTTGTTTGGCGACGAGGGGCCGTTGGTCCGTCTAACCTGCAAGCCCCAGGTTTCCTGGACGCTTCCCTCGCCTCCGTCCCTGCTTATAAGTCGACCAGACCTTTTCTAGCCTCGTCCCAGGGGGCTCGTTTCAGTGCAGCTGACCCCTCCTCCCGCGGCACACGCATAACCCGTGCGACCTCTTCACCGAACGCCGTGGAGTTGTTGGGGTCTCTCCTGCCCCCAGGTAATCACAGGCGATGGTTTTAGCACCTGTCTTGACATTGCCTCTTCGTAGCTGTCAACGTCAGTGTCCTGGCCACCCACTTCCCAGCCTAAGGCCAGCGCCACGTGTTTAGATGGTTCTTTTTGTGGCAGCACCACGACCAGCATCTGGGCAGCAGGGGTGGAGTCGGGGTCGGCATGTGCGGGGAACGAGACATCCCAGACAAGAGCAAATGTGACTCTGAGCTTATGTGTCAAGGGGGTGGCCCCAGCCTGTGTGCCCCTGCACCCTGGGACAGGCCAGATGAGCTGACCCCACCTGCTGCTCCGTCGCGAAGCGGGCGCGAGCTCCCAGTTCTCAGCCCTGGTGTCAATGACCAAGGCAGGCCACTGGCTGGGCCGGACGGCGGGCTGGAGGTGGGGCAGTGGGCGGGTGTGCGATCCCACCCAGGGAGCAGGGCCGGGTGGTTGGGGACAAGGACGAGCTCTGTCTGCTGCACTTGGGTCCCAGAAGCAGAGGGGCGGGGGTGACGGTACAGAGACATGGCTGGGACGCTGTGCCCTGAGCCTGGCACGGCAGGCAGGGGTGAGGGTGAGGGTGAGCTGCATGTGGGCTCCGAGCGGCGGATCCCTCCGCCGTCTGGTTTGGGTGGATGCCCACGAGGCGACGTGTCTGAGTGTCCTGAGCAAGGGCACTGTGCTGTCTGGCAGCGAGTGTCATCGGGCCCAGAGGGCTCCAGCACTGGGCTTTAGTGTGGTGGGCGCAGGTCAGGACCGCTCAGCCCCCCGCCTCCTCCCCCAGGGGCCTGGATCATCACCGGGGGGTCCCACACCGGCGTCATGAAGCAGGTGGGCGAGGCGGTGCGAGACTTCAGCCTGAGCAGCAGCTACAAGGAGGGAGAGGTCATCACCATCGGCGTGGCCACCTGGGGCACCATCCACCGCCGGGAGGGGCTGGTCCACCCCACGGTGAGCGCGGCCGGCACCGAGGTGGGCCCGGGTCAGAGGAGGAGTGGGGCGGGCGCGGCGTGAGCCCGACTGGACACGGCAGCAAGCAGGCGCCGGCGGACGCCAGGCTGGGTGGGGCGGGGTGGCCAGAGGATTCAGGACGTGCAGGCTCAAGTCCCCTGCTGGTAAGAAGTGTCCAGAAATGGACTTAGTGGGAGGAAGTCACTTGGCCACGATCACACGGCCAGGGCGCACCTGAGTTGGGTTGAGCCTGCCTGCCCGGCCCTGGCCCTGGGCGTGGGGTCTGCACTCTGAGGTCTCCTCCAGCCCGGGAGTTCCGCAGAGCCGACCGTCAGTACCCCCTGCACGCTCCTGTCGCTGGCTGGCTGGTTGCCGCAGCGAGAGGGAGTTGCCTAAACAGACACTGCGCTGGGAAAGCTGGTAGGATCCGCGCAAGAAGATTTTTTAAGAACACGTTAGGTCTGGCATAACGGACACGTACGCTCAATTCGCAGTCGGGAAGTTCGGGGAAAACTGCCCTGTGACTTGCTGAGGAAGTTCCCTCGAGCGCCCAGGGGTGACTTATGAACAGAGCTCTTCCTCTTCCCTGGTGAAGGCCAGGTGAGGGCAGAGCCTCTCTGGGACTCTGAGGTGTCCTTTGTCACTTGGGAATGCTCCTGGGGGTACACTGGGCTCCTGGCCGGCTCCCACCGGCCTGGCCCCCCTTTGTGTTGGAATCATAGACGCGCTGGGGGCAGGCCTGGGCGGCCATTCTGCAGAGTGAGAGCCGAGGCTGGGAGACGCTGGGGACGTCCAAGATCACTCTCTTTGCTTCACTCCCCACGCCGAGTTCGGAAGATGCCCCGTTATCCCACCGTCCATCCTCTATGGACCATGGAGCATGCGTGTCTGGTCCAGCGGCCGTCCTCCCCAGTTCCCTGTGGCTGCTGTAACAAGAGGTCACAAACCCGATGGCTTAAAGCAGCAGGAATTTATCCACTCGCAGTTGCAGGAGGCCGGAAGTCCAGCAGCAGTGTCACTCGGCCGCAGTTGAGTGTCGAGGGGCGTGCTCCCCCCAGACGCTCCAGGGAGGGTCCCTGCCCACCCTCCCAGCTCCTGGCGCTGCGGGCATGCCTTGGCTAGTGGCCACCTCACTCCAGTCCCTGCCTCTGTGTCACACTGGCTTCTCTGTGTGTGTCACCTCTCCCTCCGCATCTTCTATAAGGACACTTATGATGGCATTTAGGGCCCACCCGGGTAATCTAGGGTAAACCCCTCCTATCACAATCCTTGACTGACGTCTGCAAGGATTCGTTTCCGAATAAGGTAGCGTTTACAAGTTCCAGGGGCTGGGGCTCGGTGTCTTTGGGTGGCGATTATCCACCCTCGGTCCCCGAAGGTTCACATCCGTCCCATATGCAAAATATATTCGTCCACCCACATCCAAGGTCCCCAGATGGTCAACCCATGACAGTATAAACGCAAACTTCAAAATTTCATGTTGACATCATCCGCTCACGGGGCCCAAAGCTGGTCTAAGTCATCTGGAGACTCAGGGTCGTGGAGACACTGGGTAGGATCCATCCTGGGAAAAATTCTCACATGTGCACCTGTGACACTAGAAACAGAGTTATCTGCTTCCAACATCCAGAGGGGAACAGGCGTAACGTAGCAGTTACGGGTATTCTCATCCCCAAAGCGGGAGCATGGAAGGGACGGTGGTATCACCAGTCCCAGGCAGCTTCAGATGCAGCAGGGAAATCAATTTGGTTACACAGCAGGGAACGATCCTCTGGCGGAGGGGCCACCCCCCCACGCCCTCAGCTCGGGCCTCTGCCTCTGCACCCACGGCTCTGCCCTCGGTTGACCCTTCCTGTTCTTTGAAGAGTCTCGGCCTCCTTTCCGCTTGAAGAACTTTGGGAATCTGACAGCCTTCTTTCACTTGTCCCGGCTCTGTCCCTTTTGGTCCAAGTTCGCGGGTTGCTGTTGGTACAACATTTGCAGAAGCCTGTGGGTCTCCTGCGCACATGGCAGGGATGTAAGCCGGTAGACAGGAAGGCCCCCGAGGGTCTCTCCTGGGTGATGCCACCTCTGCTCCTGGCTTCGCTGAGACGGTCACGTGAGCCCATGGTCGCACGCCCGGTGTCTTCCCCACTGGTAAACGGGCCCTGGGCCCTGCCTCTGCCGCGAGCGCTTCCCACAGCGGTCTCTGGACTCGCAGCGTCGAACGCAGTCTGCTTCCTGCCTCTCTCCTCCAGCTTCCAGGAACGCGTCTCTCGTTTCCTTCCGAGCCCTGGCTGGCAGCGACTCTGCGCCCGCATTTCTGCCGTAGTCTGTTCAAGGTCACTGAGATGTTTTTATCTCGTGCCTCAAAATTCTTCCTTCTTCTCTGCAGTTCCAAAGACACTGCCACACATTTAGGCCTTGGTTACGGCGGCCTTCACTTCCTGATACCCGCGGCTGCCATAACGAATTATCACAAACCTTATGTCACACTCCTGGAGGGCAGAGCTCTGAAATCAAGTCATCCAGCCAAAATCAGGGCGTCCCCGCAGGGAGCATGTGTCTCCTCCCGCCTCCAGTTCCCTCTTTGGCTCGTGGCTGCATCGCTCCGGTCTCGGCCCCTGTGGCCACGTGGCCTCTCCCGTGGCTCTCCGCTACTTCTCTCTTGTAAGGACACTGGTGAGGGTATCTTGGGCCGGCTTGGATGATCTTCTCCTGTTAAGATCCTTAACTTAATCACGTCTGCAAAACCCTCTCTCCGGATAGGTACCGGTCACAGGTTCCGGGGATTAGGGCGCGGTATCTCCGGGGGGCATTATTCAGCCAGCTAGCGTGAAAGACCAACTTCCCCCGTCTCGTCCTCCCTGCCCCCTCCCAGGGCGGCTTCCCCGCCGAGTACACCCTGGACGAGGAGGGCCAGGGCAGCCTGACCTGCCTGGACAGCAACCACTCCCACTTCATCCTCGTGGACGACGGGACCCACGGCCAGTACGGGGTTGAGATTCCTCTGAGGACCAAGCTGGAGAAGTTTATATCGGAGCAGACGAAGGAACGAGGCGGTACGTGGCGCTCTCGGGGTAGAGGGAGCAGGAGGCGGGCCGGAGCGGCAGGGACACGGCTGGCTGAGACCGGACGTTCAGCAGGCGTGGCGCTTGCGGTGTGCGTAGACGGCTCCTGTGTTTCTTTCCCACGTCTCCTTACGCTTTGTTCAGTGGGGTCGTCTTCTCTCGCCCCCTTGAACCAGTGAAAGGTCACTTGGGTGGGCCGGACACTCGTCCGTGCACTACCCGCTGATGGGCCACAGCACAGATGCAGTCTCAGGTTCAGATCTCGGAATTTGACATCTTTCCCTTCCTGGTGGGGGGGTGGGGGCGCTGGGGACACGGGGAGTCACATGCAGGGCTGTGCATGTGACTGCAGGGGCTGAAGAAGGGCTTGAGATAATGGGAGGGGTCCAACCCCTCCCGGGTTGGTGGGGTCCTTCCGAGCTTCGTGGTGCATCAGAGTCCCCTGGAGGTGTCACCAGGGTGCTGGGCCCCCGGGGGCCTCTGCCTCAGCAGGCCTGGCTGGGCTGAGAACCTGCACTTCCAATGAGTGCCAGGCACACGCTGAGAGCCCTGCTTTGACGAGGAGAACCTGGAGGGCTTTGGGGGGTGGGTGAGTGTGAGGGGCCTGTTGGTGGCACTCGGAGAGTGGTGTGCTGCTGGGGACAGGAAGGCGAAAGGCTCCTCACGTTCCCCTTGCTACAAGGCTGGGTGAAAGCCCAGGGTGGGGCTCAGAGGGTGGAGGAGGGATGTCCCCGTGCCTGGCTCCCACCACGCACTGCGGGCATGTCCTCTGGCTTGAAGCCCTGCCCTGCCTGGCGTGAGGCACTGAGAAGGTTCCGGGAAAAGCAGACTGGTCGTCATGGCCTGCGGGTGGGAAAGAGCCCCCCACCGTGGAGGGTGAGCCCTGTCCTCACTGCGCTGTACTTGGTCTAGGCGTGGCCATCAAGATCCCCATTGTCTGCGTGGTGCTGGAGGGTGGCCCCGGCACGCTGCACGTGAGTCCTGGCCGGCGGGCGGGCCGTGTGGAGTTGGGTCCTGCGGCAGGTGGGCGACTGGCCGGAGGTACCTTTACCGGCACCAGCAGGATTACTGGCGAGAGAGGGCAATGAGCTCGTCTGCCAGGAGGTACAGAGAGAGAGTCCGCCCTGTGCCAGGGACACGTTCCAGGGGTGTGAGGAGCGGCCTGCAGGATGGGCCCTGGGGTGGCACAGGTGGGCCTGGCCCAGTAGGACGGGGTAGGCCCCAAGGGGCCTGGAGCAAGGAGGGGCTGGTGGCCTTCGCCCTGAGACCCCAGGGGAAGCCAGGCGGTTTCTGCAACGCTGTCACCTGGACTCCTCCAGGGAGCCTTCCAAGTACAGCCCCCCAGACCCGCAGGGCCAGTGGCTGTATCGGAGCAGGTTTGTCGGGGGTTCCCTGCGCTGCTCCAAGGGCCTTCCTGCCCAAGCCCCGGTGCCCACCCATGAAAGCAGACCGACTCCCTCTGACATGGGGTGTTGCACGATGAGGTCACAGCCCATGGCTCTGGGGCAAGAGTTTGGGCGTTTTTTTGGGGGGTCACAGGAAATGTCCCTATTTGCGTTTTATGATCGCAGAGGCCAAAACAGAGCCCTGGGGTCTCGTGGCTGGACAGGAATCTGCAGCGTATGGGGACCCCACTGCCTGGGAGCACAGGGGCCCCTGCAGGCGCCACACCGGCTCCTTCCCCTAGGCAGGCATGTCCTTCCTGCTGGACGGCTTGTGGCAAGTCCCCCCCTGGGCCCAGGGCCCTCCTCCTGGTCTTCCCTTTGGGGGACCAGGGACCCCAGGTCCACGCAGCTCCCCTTTGTGGAGAGGTGCTCACGCCCACAGGGCTGTGTCAAAGACTCGAGAAACCCTTTTGTTACGGCGGTGCTGGGATCTGGGTGTCGGGGCGCACACCGCAGTGTGCGGGGATCCGCTCTCTCTCCCTCTGAGCAGCGGACACGGTGCTACTGTACCCGAAACTGCTTCCCGCACACGCCGGCACCAGGGCTGCCCAGGGCGCTGGGGGTGCTCCTCCTCAGGGGCGCAGAGTGGGACCCACCCGCTCATGCCACCCCTGCCTTGCAGACCATCTACAACGCCATCACCCACGGCACCCCCTGCGTGGTCGTGGAGGGCTCGGGCCGCGTGGCCGACGTCATCGCCCAGGTGGCCAGCCTGCCCATCTCGGAGATCACCATCTCCCTGATCCAGCAGAAGCTGAGCGTGTTCTTCCAGGAGATGTTCGAGACCTTCACCGAGGGCAGCGTCGTCGAGTGGACCAAGAAGGTGAGGCAGACAGGCCGCCGCTCACCCGCGTGTGGCCGCCTGACGCCGACAGCCTAGCGGGCAGGACCAGGACAGGGCAGGACCTAAATGGAAACCTCGGCGGGTCTGGGCAGGTGCAGAGGCAATTTGCGGAGGTTGGGGGCACAGGCAGAAAATCCTCCTGGTGGGGGTGGGGTGGAGTGGTGTGCGGCGGGCACCATGGGGCTCAGTGAGGTTGTGAGAGCCTGCTGGATCGGAGGGCAGGGGACGTAGGTGCTGGGGAGGGGGACAGCGGCCCTGAGAACCCAGGGTGGGCCTCGCCCAGGTTCCAGCAGCTGTCAGGTACTGGCAGCAGGTGGCAGGGTCCAGTCCAGCCTCACAGTGTCACAGGTGGATTAATGGGGGCGTGTGGGGAGGGCCTCAGAAGGGACCATCGCCCCAGTCCAGACTTTAGATTTGGGGTGGCCCCATGGGCTCTGCAGGGGCACCACAGCCCCCGCCGTGACCCCAGCCTCCAGAAGGGGTTGGTGTGTAGGTTCGGGGGTGAGCACTCCCCACCTTGCAAAGCGCTCGCCTGGCTCTGAGAGCCCCTCTCTACCGTACCCGCTGGTTCTTGGTTCTGGCCACCTCTGAACACCGCCCGCTCACGGTCACTGACCTCTGCTTCCCAGCAGGGCTCTTTGTGGGGGACGGGTGCCTCTCCATCCTCCGTTTCCCCAACAATAAGCTGGGGGGAGCAAAGCAGTCCGTGTGCCTGTTTCGTGCAGCTCTGGGAACCCACACAGGGTTCTGGTGCTGGTGAGAGGTCAGGGCGGCTCTGCTGGGTGTGGTTTGGATTCTGTGGGCAGTTGGTTCCACCCGCCGTCGACCGCAGGGCGCAGCGCAGTTGACCGAGGCAGACGGCAAACGGGACCACGGGGTGTCAGAGGACCTGCCACGGGACGTGGACCCTGGGTGGCCGCCGGGGAAGCAGGGGATTCCATGCCCGGGTGATTTGGGGGCAGCACGGTGCCCTTGCTTTTGCCTGTGCTTTCTCACGGTCCCAGAGTGCCGTGTTTGGTACGGATGTCCCGTGAGATTGCTTCTGTCTGAGAATAGCGCGGCGTAGCCGTGAGTGGCAGGTCAGTTTGCGGCGGCAGCAGGTCTGGCTGTGAGCTCAGCTCGCACGATGCCAGGGCTGCACTTCCCCCTCCTCGGCGCCTCTCGGAGCTGCCAGGCCCCAGGGCCCTTCTCAGTTTGCTGATAAATGATTCGGGCAGTTCTCAGAACCGAAGCTAACATGCCAGTGTGGTGCAACTGCGCCAGCCTCCGCGAGGGGGCTGCTCGCCCCCATTCCCGCTCAGCGTGGAGGCCCCGCTGTATGGTCAGGGCCAGCTCCTTCCTGCAACAAACCTCCTCTCAGTGCACTGCGTGGGGGTCGGGGGTGGGGGGGACCTCGGCCTCAGATGCTGACGCCGGTGCACACGCTCCCTCCGAGGGGTCGGGGCCACTGCTGCGGCTCAGCTTTGCCTCCCTGTCTGTGAAATAGGGATGTGTGCACTTAAGCTCAGACGGTGAAACGAGGTCACCTCGGCCCCCGTGAGGTGCTCAGTGCACAAATGTACTAAAAATGGCAGCTACTTTATCACGTGAGTCAAGGGCTAGGTTAAACTCCGGAGACGTGTGCTTTGCTGGTAGACGCGGTGGGGCTGGCGAGGGAGCCCAGGTTGTGTTTGCAGTTGCCATGAAAGCTGACCCCAGGGATGGGGAACTGTCAGGGTCTTAGAGACGGACATGTGACACATGAGGCCCCCCGCCCAGGTGTGGACAGAGTCTGCACAGAGACGTGGGCCATGCGGCTAGGCTGGGGCGGTGAGGGAAGGCCGCGGGCCGGGTGTGGCTGGCCTGAGGGATGAGTCTGGGGCTCGTTGTGGGGGCGGTGGGACCCTGTGGGAAGTGCATTTGTGGAGCGCCCACCCTGGCCGCACGGTGCGGGGAGTCGGGGGAGGAGCGGCTGGCAGCAGGCACAGCTGCTAGGAGACGACTGACAGAGAACAGGAGAGTGGGTATGTGGACGGGTGGATGGACAGACAGATGCACGGACAGATAGGTAAATGCAGGATGGACGGATGGATGACAGGGAGACAGGCAGACACATGGGTGGGACAGACAGGTGGGCGGGCCGGCGGGCGGAAGGATGGAGAGACAGAGGATAGGCGGATAGGCAGGTGGGTGGGGTTGGCCAGGGAGCCCAGGGCGTGTCCGCAGTTGCCACAAAAGCTGGCCACTGGGGGTGGGGAGCTGTCAGGGTCTCAGAGACAGGTGTGGCTCACGAGGACCCCCCAGGTGTGGGCAGAGTCTGCACAGAGACGCTCTGAGGAGTGGCCAGGGCGCTGGCAGGAGGGCCAGGCAGAGAACGCTTGCGCTAAGTCCCACCACTGTTAAGGTGAAAGTCCTTTACCCTCGGGTCGAGTTCCCCCGACAGACCACTCAGAAACGTGGCATATTTGGTCCTCGTGCACACTCACCGCCTGAGGCAGGGCGGTGTCCCTGCCCACAAGGCAGGCAGGACCGGGGCTCTGGCTGTGTCCAGGGCCTCAGTTCCAGGTGTCCTCGGAGGAGGCAGAGACTTCACTGGTCACTGCATATCTGACTCGGAAGACGTTTGTTGCAGATCCAAGACATCGTCCGGAGGCGGCAGCTGCTGACCATCTTCCGGGAAGGCAAGGACGGGCAACAGGACGTGGACGTGGCCATCCTGCAGGCCTTGCTGAAAGGTGAGGGCCGGGGAGAGCGGGGCAATGGAGGGGCACACGCGGGCTTTCAGGACGCTGCGCCAAACGCTCCCCGTCGGTCAGACGCAGTGGCAGGGGGCGGCTGGTGGGGGACCTGCCTGGCACCTGAGGTTAGGAGCAGGAGCTGCTGTCTTTACCCTGCCTTCTTAGCTGAAATCCGAGTGCAGCCCACGCTGATTTAGCCCTTTGTGGTCATCAGAACTTCTCATACGATTCAGGGTAGAGAGAACCACGGGAGTCACCTCTCCTGACTCCCCACTTTGTCCCGCGTGTGGACTCCTCTGCCTCAGACGTGCGAAAGAGTCCACAGGCGGCGCAGACGCACGGGCGCTGAGGGAATCTCCGGTTGGGATTGCTCTGTGGTTAACTTCTGCTCGCGGTCCCCTGTGGCTGGGGGCTGCGCTCTGATGTCCGACTGCTTGTCCAGCACAGAGCCACAGATGGACGTGGGCGGCCACTGCCCTTGCCCCTCCCGTCCTGCCGAGAACACTTCCAGGGGGTTCAAAGGGCTGGCGGCCTTCCCGTCCCCCTTCTTTTTTCTTTTTCCCTTTTGGAAGCTAGACGTTAAAGACTAGGACACGCAAAAACAACTTTGCATCCACGCGGGCGCGGGGCCACTCCCAACTCTGACTTCCTGCGCCAGCGGGCGCTGAGGGGAAGCGGCTCCGAGCCCCAGACCGAGACCCCCGTGTGCGCGTTTTCACCTGCAGCCTCTCGGAGCCAAGATCACTTTGGCCACGAGAACTGGGACCACCAGCTGAAGCTGGCAGTGGCGTGGAACCGCGTGGACATCGCCCGCAGTGAGATCTTCACGGATGAGTGGCAGTGGAAGGTAAGTCCTCTCGGGGTGCCCTGCGGAGGGACTTGCTGGCCCACGTGCATCGTGCCACGGAAGCAAGGGCAGGCCTGGGGGTGGCCTTGGTCTCCAACCAGTCCCACCCTTGGTGGCGGGCGCCCCGGGGCGGGGTTCATCCTCCCAGCCTGGAGACACCGGCAGCCCGGACCGCAGGGTCTCGGAGATGGGCCTGACGTGAGGCGACGACCACGTGCAGCGGTCGACCCCACGGTGCTCGCTCTCAGCCCTCAGATCTGCACCCCACGATGACCGCTGCCCTCATCTCCAACAAGCCTGAGTTCGTGAAGCTCTTCCTGGAGAACGGGGTGCGGCTGAAGGAGTTCGTGACCTGGGACACGCTGCTCTACCTGTACGAGAGCCTGGAGCCGTCCTGCCTGTTCCACAGCAAGCTGCAGAAGGCGCTGGCGGAGGAGCCTGAGCGCCCTGCCTGCGTGCAGATGCACCACGTGGCCCAGGTGCTGCGGGAGCTGCTGGGGGACTTCACGCAGCCGCTGTACCCGCGGCCCCGCCACAGCGACCGGCCGCGGCTCTCGCTGCCTGTGCCTCACATCAAACTCAACGTGCGTGCGGGTAACGCGCCGGCCGCCGGCCCGGGCTGCTGCTGTGCTCTCAGCGCTTCGCTTTTAAAATTAGCTTCGATTTACCAGACAAGAGACGTGCTCTGTCGCGGGCTGGCCGGGCTGCTGTGGCCGCACTCACAGACAGGCGGGGCTCACCCGGACGAAACTGGTTCCCTCGCAGGTCCGGAGGCCGGAGTCTAGGGGAGGTGCCCGCAGTGTGGTCTCTGGCGGGGGCTGTCTTCCTGGCGTGCGGATGGCGCCCTCTCGCCGTGTCCTCACGGGGCAGAGGGGCGGGGGTCTTGCTGTCTCTTCCTGTACTTACAAGGACACTGGTCCTTTGGGTCGGGGACCCGCCCTCTGACCTCAGTTAACCGTAATCACCTCCTCACAGGCCCCGTCTCCAGATCCTACAGTCACGCGGGGGTTAGGGCTCCAGCGTATGAATTTTGGTCCATAACACTCCCCTTCTGAAAATTCCAAACGGCACAGAAGGTTACGCGGGAGAGCGACCCCTGCCCTGAAGCCTCTCTCCTGCCCGCCCAGGGTCCCCCGTTCTTCGTGCAGTGGGGCCAGCAACACTTCGCGCATCTGTGGGACGCGCGGCCTGCACAGCAGCGCTGGGGACGGGGGCGCATTTGGGTCCTGATCTGCTGGGCCTCCCACGGGGTCTCACGTGGGGCGGGGAGATTCACCCGCTCTGGTTCTTTGGGGTTTTACGCAACAAAGCATCAGCGCTGAGTTTCATCAGACGCCTTTGGAGAAGACTGAGCCGCTTTTCTTTTTTGACTGCTGAATTTGGTGAATTCATAGATTTCTTGGTGGTGAAATGTATTTTTCTTCCTGTGTTGAGTCTGAGCTTGACCGCAGTGTGCTGTGTGTTTAACACGATGCTAGAGTCTGTTGCCAACGTTTTTTTGCCTCAGAACATCTAAGCCTTGGATTGCTCTTTTCTCTGGGGGTGCGTTTGTCAGGCTCCGGCATCTTATTTAGTTTTGTAAAAGCTGTCGGGAGGCCCTCCTCGCTCTGGGGTAGGTTGTGTGGCCGATGTTAACCGGCCCTGACAAGCTGGCACATGCCCTGTGGCACCGTCTGCACCCACTGCTTTGATGTTTAATGTTTCTAATGACTTTCTCAGTTTCTTTCCTGGGTATTTCTCTGTTTAGCTCCTTTTTTTCTTTTAAGATCACAATTGGTTTTGGTTTCTTTCTGCTAGAAAGTTGCTCATTTCAACCTATCCATTGTCCGGGGAGCCACGCCTGGCCCCTGGGGCGGACATGGCTGTGGCCTGGTTTTTGTCATCACACTTCTGCTCCGCTTGGCTCCGGGTGTTTGTTTAAGGCGCCCAGGAGCAATGTGCTTAAGAAGGTCCAACACAGAAACTCACGCTCATCTGCGTCTGTGGTTTAAGGAGATACACCAATTTCTTTGCAAAGATAAGCCTTCAGGACATTTCTAGAATCGCTTGGAGAAAGTGTGGTTTTCTCCTGTGTGATGTGGGACAGGAGTTCTCCACTTCTGGGAGTTGTTTCCCGACCGTCTGGGCTTGTGTTTCCCGGTTGGCCAGGGAGCCTGGGTTCCTGCATCCTCCTGCTGCCGCGTGGGCCTCACGGCCAGGTCAGCAGGTCTGTCTCGGTGGCTTCTCTGTAGGGGACACTGCGATAGGTTCCCCCAGGAGCTCACAGCCACGGATTCATTGAGAGACTGTTGTGCTGGGATTTCGCTTAACTGGAAGAGGCTTTGACGCCGTGGTATAGGACTAAAGGAAGCTTGAAGTGCCTGACATGTTCCAAGAGTCTAAAATGTTGGTGAAGGAGTTCAATGGGTATTCCACTTTCTAGATGTTTCTAGAGGTCTCCAGAACAATGTTTTTAAAAACTTAAGTGTGCACACAAGCGTTCTAGGGTGTTTGAAAGAGCAGGACGTGGGCTCGGTCTTCAGAGACTGTGGTCCTGGGAAGGCGGTGGGGACCCCACGCCCAGCAGGCTCCCCGGGGATGCTGAGCCGGCCCGGCTGGCGCTGACTGACCTCTGCCCCCAGGTGCAGGGAGTGAGCCTCCGGTCCCTCTACAAGCGCTCCTCAGGCCACGTGACCTTCACCATGGACCCAGTCCGTGACCTTCTCATCTGGGCCATCGTCCAGAACCGTCGGGAGCTGGCAGGAATCATCTGGGCTCAGGTGAGAAGACCTGCTGCTTGGCAGACATGGCCACATAGGGCCAGTGGCCGGCCGGGTACGTGGCCGCAGCGCCTAAGCCCGAGAGCAAGCCTGGGCTGCGGAGCGAGGGCCGCGAGCGTCCTCACCCCAGAAAGGACTCGGGCGCCCAGAGCAGGATGAGGAATTTAGCCCTAGGCAGGAAGGGATTCTTTTTAGAGAAAAGCTCTGCCAAACAAACTCCTCCCAGGCTGTGCGCAGGGCCCAGGCTCGCCGGGCCCCCTCGGGCCGGGTGGCACTGTGCTTGTGGCCCACATGGGCTCTGGTGGGCCGGTGCTCGTGCCAGGCACGTTCTGTCTGTTAGAGGGACCCCGCCCATGGCCAGCGCGGAGCCTGGGCCATCAGAAAGGGGCTGCATGTTGGTTTGGGACAACTCAGATGGTTTATGCAGATGGGGACACCAAAGGCAGTTTGTGTCCCGGACTGTCCTGGGTGGCCCACACTGCCCCAGGGCTGCAGTTTCTGTCCCCCTGGCTGTGTGTTGGGTCCCCAGGCAGGGCAGGGTCTCACTCTGGCTCCCGGCTGCAGAGCCAGGACTGCACGGCCGCGGCCCTGGCCTGCAGCAGGATCCTGAAGGAACTGTCCAAGGAGGAGGAGGACACGGACACCTCCGAGGAGATGCTGGCGCTGGCGGATGAGTACGAACTCAGAGCCATCGGTGAGCCCTGGGGGCTGTGCCCTCACCCTGGGGTCCTTGGCCCCATGCCTGGGTATTTGGGGACACCGGCCCCCCATTTTCCCTGCCTCGCCCTGTGCCGTACCCATGTCCCGGTGGTGTGGTCTGGAGGGGCTGCTCTCAGACCCTGTCCGGGGCTTGGCCATTGTCCCCTGCTGCTCTGACGCGGGCTTCCCCGCCTGCCAGGGGTCTTCACGGAGTGCTACCGTAAGGACGAGGAGAGGGCCCAGAAGCTGCTCACCCGCGTATCTGAGGCCTGGGGGAAGACCACCTGCCTGCAGCTGGCCCTGGAGGCCAAGGACATGAAGTTCGTGTCTCACGGGGGCATCCAGGTGACCTTCCGAGGGCTTCTGGAAACACCCCATTGGCAGCACGTTCACACACGCTTGGGGCCCAAGTGACCCATGGGCTCCAGCCCGGAAGGCTGTTCCCTCCCGTCTGCGGAGGAAGACACCAGGCTGAGCAAAAGCAGGGCCTACCCCACAGCGAGTGCCCTCGGGCACTGGGCTTCCCTGGAGCAGCCTCGTGCTGTCACCAGGCCCACCAGGCACCCACCCTGTCCTGGGCTATGTGGGACGCGGGAGGGTCCCATCCCGCTCCGCGCGATTAGAGAGGCAGCTCGAGAGAGCCCGTGACTGCAGGGCCTGGGGACCCGCAGACATGGTCCTGGAGCTCCAGGTGGGAGGAGGGGCGGGACTGGGTGTCCGCAGCCCCAGTGAGGGCCCTGCCTCTCCGCCACTCGGCTGTGAGACCGCGGCCGGCTCCACCCACCTGGAGCCCTGAGCCCTCAGCTGAGAGATGACGGGGCATCTCGGGGCACAGGGCGTGTCACAGCTGTGAGCGTGGACGTCACTCTCACTAGGGTCAGGCCGGGCGGGCCCTGTCCTGAGACTGCCCCTCCGCAGGCCTTCCTGACCAAGGTGTGGTGGGGTCAGCTCTGCGTGGACAACGGGCTGTGGCGCGTGGCCCTGTGCATGCTGGCCGTCCCGCTGCTCTTCACCGGCCTCATCTCCTTCAGGTGTGCGGGGCGCGGGCGCAGGGTGCGGGAGTGGGCCCCTGGGGTCGGGACGGTCTCCAGACGTCCTCACAGTTGTGCCGGGTCCTAGAGCGTGGACATGATGAGGGCGGCGGGTGGAACAGGGACCCCCATGCCTGAAGCCCCGCCCCGCAAGTGCCCTCCCTGCGGGACCCACTGTCATGGCCCCGCCGTGCTGGTGACCTGGGTTTCCAGCCTCCACTGCCTGGGGCCGGGGGGTGGAGCGGGTGGTCTCCCTGCTCCCACAGGGATGCAGACCTGAGCAGTCCGCGTTGGGGACGGTGGGCCCTGGCTGAGAGCCCCGGGGTCCCCGCGGGTGTGGAGCCTGTGTCGGGTGGTGTCCTCTTCGGTTGTGGCTGACTGCGACTGGACACCCAGGCCTGGCCCGTGCCCCACCTGTGCCTCCGCGGAAGCTGGTGGGGCCTGTGGCGGGCCCGGCTCTGTCCCACTGAGGGCTGCGCTGGGGCTCAGGTGCCCGGCAGTCAGGGCAGATCCAAGGCCCGGCCCGGGGGGCAGCTCCGAGCTCATGTTGCCGCTTCCTTCCTGCCCCCGTCTGCCAAGGATACAGGTCTTAGCCGGTGTGAGCGCTTGGGGCGTCCAGAGGGGAAACTGAGGCAGGGAGGAGCAGCTTGCTTTTCTAGCGCTCTCCCGAGCATGGCAGAGCCACGTCTGCCGACGGAGCTGCCCTGCTGCCCTTCCCCCATCCTGGAACAAGGACAGTGAGGAGGCTCTGCCGTCCTGGCCAGCCCTGCCCCCCGTGAGGGACGGCGAGGAAGGGGCCTCAGGGCCCACTCAGCCCCACTCAGCCCCGCAGGCAGGACCCGGCCCCAGGCCAGGCTCAGAGCCACGGAGGTCACGCCGTGGGCGGGCAGTCAGGGGCCGTCTTTAGGTGCTCGCCTTGCTGGCCGTCTGGTCCGGGCCCTGCCGTGGCCGTGTGCGGGGTCCCCGCTCCTCCCGTAACTGCCGTGGGGCCCTGGGCCCCCGAGCACATTCGCCCCTGACTCGCATCCCCCTCAGGGGCGTGAGGGGTCCCCGGGTGGCCGGAGTCTGTGGGCCGTTAGGGCCCCCGAGGTCACCCTCCCACCTGCCGCTGCGCAGGGAGAAGAGGCTGCAGGCGGTGCGTGGCCCGGCCCGCGCCCGCGCCTTCTTCAGCGCGCCCGTGGTCATCTTCCACCTGAACATCCTGTCCTACTTTGCCTTCCTCTGCTTGTTCGCCTACGTGCTCATGGTGGACTTCCAGCCCACGCCGTCCTGGTGCGAGTGCGCCATCTACCTCTGGCTCTTCTCCCTGGTGTGCGAGGAGACGCGGCAGGTAGGACCCGCCCCGCGTCCCGGGGTCCTCGGGCCCCCGTAGCCCCGTGCCGGCCCCGGCCTCCCAGGGCACCCCAGCGCGGGAGCCACCTGCTCCGTCACTTTCCCGCGGTGGACCCTGGGCCAAGTGACCGACCCCACCGAGCCTCACCCAGTGCCCTGCGAGCTGGGCAAGACCCCGAGGCGGGGCACTACCCTTGCCGACGGGCGCCTTGCGGCCTGCAGCCCTCGCTGCCCCGTCCAGGCGGGCGAGCCCTCGCGCCCTGCTCCTCTGCTGTCCCTCCCAACCCCCCGGGCCTTGAAACCTTGTCTGATCACCCTGGGACCTCGTGGACCTCAGGTGGGTGTGCCCCTCCTTCCCCCGGTAAGGGCAGTGCAAGCCGTGGGCCCAGGATCATCTCAGGCCCAACAACAAGGCAGGACGCAGACTCGCTGAGAGCTGCGACGCTCGCGGTCACAGCTGATTAAGCAAAAGCCTCCGGATCACGCCAGCCAAGGGGAGAGGCGTGGAGCCTCCAGGACGGTTTCAAACCCAGAGGTTCAGGTCCCCTCCGTAAGGTGTGGACAGCACTCCCTCCTCCCAGCAACTGTGTGGGACAACACGCTCGGGCCACTGCCCCTGGGAGGCTCACCCAGGCCTTGGGGCCCAGGGTTTTTATGGGAGGTCAACCACAGAGGTGTGGCTGAGCCCCAGCCCCAGCCCCTCCATGGCTGAGCTGACACTGCCCAAGGCTGCCACCCGACGCCCCACTGCTGGGCTGTCTGGCGTGGCCCAGGCCCCACCCTGCGCCCCACTGCTGGGCTGTCCGGCGTGGCCCAGGCCCTACCCTGCGCCCCACTGCTGGGCTGTCTGGCATGGCTCAGGCCCTACCCTGCGCCCCACTGCTGGGCTGTCTGGCGTGGCCCAGGCCCCACCCTGCGCCCCACTGCTGGGCTGTCTGGCGTGGCCCAGGCCCCACCCTGCGCCCCACTGCTGGGCTGTCCGGCGTGGCCCAGGCCCCCCCTACGCCCCACTGCTGGGCTGTCTGGCGTGGCCCAGGCCCCCCC